>JAPDVR010000008.1:769400-916900 GCA_026230005.1 Gila orcuttii | reverse complement strand
TTGTTGTCAGGTCTGTGTAACTCCTTTATTATTATTATTATTTATCTACTATTTATTTATATTTAATGCACAGTCTAAGCTGAACAGGTTTACATTCCACTGCAAGTTTTATTCTATGATTGCAGATTTTCTAAACAACTTGTTTAATTTCAGTAAACAACACTTAATATCTTGAGTCATTTTGCTTCTTCTCCAGTAAATGTATCTTGATAATATTTTATCAAGGGGTAAGAATGTTTATATATTTGTGCTGGAAAACAAGACAGAAACACTGAGGAAGATCATAATTTGCACCGACAATAATTTATTTAATTTTATTATTGAGTTGAAAATCAAGTAAATTCATAATGAAGCTGCAGTGAAGTAAGTTTGAGTGACATGTTGTGAAGCCCACATCACATGTGACACGCTCTCCACACACACACACACACACACACACGCACGCGCCTTCATGTGTCCGATCCAAGTCACTGATTAACAACGTGAATCACAGTGTCCCGCTTTTAATGAATTCAGCAAGGTGTGTGTGATCTATTATTACCCCGAACACCACGCTCTGTGTGAAATATCGAGAGAAATAAAGATAAATATCAGGGTCACTTAGTGAAATCACACACACACACACACACACACACACTAGGATAAAAGCGTCTGCTTGATGCAATTCCTGACTCGACTGATAGGCCTGTATGAGAAGCTGCATTTTATTTAAGTGTTCCTTTTCAAATCTCTCCTCGGCAAAGAACAAACTGTGGTCAATAATAGCGCGAGAGAGACAGAATCATCTAGAGATCACGTGACACACTGGCATCACATCACGAGGGACTTTTCCTCTCGAAAAAGCCATAGACTGAATGAATCAGTTCACAATGAGTAATATTTGATATGATGTGCAAAATATATGCTTTTCCACTGCCAGTTCAACTCTGGGGCGATCACGATATGAACATTAGTTATTCACATCACATGGAGCTAGGGTGGCATGGTGCAACGAACCTGCAAGCGGCCTAAAAGTTGTTTGTTTTGTTTGATGTTACAATGCATCTTTATTTTTGATTTAATAAACTTCAGTTATTTGTTTGGAACATCAACACGCCTCTCTGGATCTATTCATGGTACTTTGCACGCGTCAGAACCATAGCATCAGCATCTCCCACAGTGGACAAGAAACTTGTTTTCACCACTACAAAATGTCAAAAGACTGTGTGCTCTTGCACCAGCGCCCCCCTCCTGTCTGGGGTGGCCTATCCTTGATATAGAGGGCCCACACTCAGAGAAATAAACACAATTAACAATACAACAACATTCTGATATTTAAATTAACAAATTTATAAAAATTAAATAAGGTGGTAAGTATGGCTCCTACATTAGTAATGAAACTTTGAATCAATTGAACCAATTGATTCGCAAAATGATTCACTGTTTGGACCCGCTGGAAACGCGACTCTCTGCTGACGCCTGCTGGTCAGAACAGTGTAAATGCAACGAAAACTCGGCCCAAATATGTATAAAAACAGCTTTGACAAACCAATTACAAATGTTTTATTGAAAATGTCATCTATTAAATGCAATTAACTAACCATTTAATATAATTAAATATGAAGTGTATGTTATGTTATTTTATTAAATTGCTGGGCTTGTTTTTATTTACTAGTCTTCTTTTTTATTACGTGAATAGCCTATTTAATTAAAAAATGCCTACAAAAATGTTTAAAACTGATCCGAGATCAGGTAAAAACAATAGTTTATGGGTTCACAGAGTTCATCGCCCCCTAGCGGCGACCGCTGATTTTTGTTTTTATTTAAAGTAACAAAGAGGAAAATGGACAGATCCACATGAAAGAGCGTCACCAGAAACCTTCACATGCTACAAAATTCTCATATTGTTTCAAGAATATGTCATTTGAGGAGAGGATCTACCTCAGTCAAAAAAACTGAGAGTAGAAAGTGAGCCCAAAAAATGTATGGATAGAAATTCACCAAACAAAATAATAAAAAAATTGAATATATTCCTTAGACTTATTAAAAGTGTTAAGGCCCGTTCACACCAAGAAGGATAACTATAAAGATAACTAAATATATCGTCCTGCTTATTCTGTCACTTTAAATGCTCGAGCGCGTTACACCAGGATTGATTCTGATTGGCTTTCAGTGTTTTTATCGTTCATTTGCTGGATAAAATCGTTCTGAATGTGATTCTCTCAGTGCCGTTATCGTTATAGCTGTGGTATGAACTCAACGGTTTTTTAGAACTATATATTTTATCGTTATCTTTATAGTTATCGTCATGTGTGAACTGGGCGCTTTAATAGCTTACGAACCATTGAAATTCCGAAACAGTTATGACGTAAGGTAACTGACATCACGTGACTTTAAAATCACCGAATCAAAGAGTATAGAAGTAAGTTACTTCTATACTCTTTGACCGAATCACTGATTGCAACGGTTTGCAAACAGTTTTTTTACTATTGAACATATTCAAGGTATGACATCAATCTTCAAAACTAAGGAAAAGGAAGAATATTTTATCACCCATAACTAACAGTCACACTATTAAAGTTTTGATGGATGACGAATACAGTGACGAACAGGAGTCGTGAGTCACGCGTGAGTGTCAGAGTTTCCACACACTGGGAATGTTTGTGTTTTGATGTGTTTGTTAATTCTGATACATTAACTTGAGATAAAAATTAGATAAAATATCTTTTCTGAAAAATTTACCAAAAATGAAGCAAGCTTAATTTTAAAACAAGAACAAATATCTGCCAAAGGGTTCACTTAATTTTGATGCTTTTTTTTCCCAGATCACAGACTTAATATAATTTTGTTATTCTGTCATTTTGAGTAGGCTCTATCTTGATTTAAGATTTTTTTTTTTTTTTGCTGTGCATTTTTATATTGTATATGTAACATTTAAATTTTTTCCACAGGTTTTGCTTTTGCTTTTGCACTGAAAACACAATGTAAATCATAATTAATTTTTAATTTTTATTTATTTTTTGTTAATTATGTTCTGGAAAGTTTTTTATGTACACATTGGTTCGCACAATAGCTAAGAATATATGGACTTATTATATATATATATATATATATATATATATATATATATATATATATATATATATATACACATATTATATTGGATATTTCCTTCTGTTAGGCCTAACTTTTTTCATAAACATTTTCTGTAACTTTCACTGTTTTGCATTAGATCATACTGGGATGTTCTCTGAAATTGTTGGATGTGGCACAGAAGTTTATTCAAATGTTCTATTAGTATACTTACAAAACTAAAAAACAAGAAAATATACTTAATAATACAAAATATAATTATACTTAAAATATACAAATGTCTCAGAAATATACTTAAAATTATACTTATGCTGACAGAAAAGTCTAAGTATATTTGGCCTATACTTGTACTCAATCTTTTGATCGAGATATACATATAAGTATATAAAAGTTTTTTAAGTTTGTCGTCGTGTTGCTTACTCTTCTGGGATTGAGTAGTCTATTAAATACTAGGAATTTGTTTCAAATAAAGACATTTTCAAAATGATGAAAAAATGTTATAATCATGACAAAAAGTCAGAATCTTGGTATACTGAGTCATATGTATGAGATGAAAACTTAGTCATGACATTAAAGTAAAAAATCTGAAATTATGACATAGTAAGTAAATTTTTTATCTGACATTTAAGATTTAGTATGTCATAATTATGACTTTTAATGTCATAATGAAGATTTACAAAAACTTGATTTTGCGGCAGAAATAGGCTTTCATACATATTTGCAAAATTATGTTCTCGTGCATTTCCACATTTCTGCTTTACATTCAGAACATAGTACCATATCATGTTTTTATTTGAAACACACACACACACACACACACACACACACACACACACACACACACACACACACACACACACACCATAGTACTACCATTGCATTCATTGACATATCTATATCAGATAAATACCATGGTGGTACATGCATTTAGTAATCATAGAAATGTCTATTTTTGTTTGGTTGGTTTTGTATTTCAACGTGGTACAATGGAAATGCTACGCTTTTTTTTGGATATTTACCATGTTAGGACAATGCAATTCTTTGAAGTACCCTGGAGAGCCATGAAAATACCATGGTAAGTGAATAAGGTAATCATTCTTGTTCTTTTCTAGCTCATGCATTAATACAGCTTATATACTCTACACTTGTATACCGTGAATATTGTTTGCTTTTATGATGAATTGCATGTGATGTTCCTCATTTGCAAGTTGCTTTGCTGAATGAATGAATGTAAATCATAGTATTATTAACAGTTTTGTGTTCTGATTTGACTGCATCTATCTTTCTTCATATTTAGGCTCTTAGATTGGCCTGATGTTGCACTTATGGATGAACCAGCTAGCGGTCGAGATAAAGGCGTAAATAAGAAATGGAGAATCAAGACAGAAACTAAAAGACTCAGGAAGTCACTGAGGGAAGTTTAGTGGTTTCTTGCGTCACAGACACTTTACACTGACGCTTGTTGCCGGTGCAGAGAGAAAGGTAAGGACTGGAGGCTTTTCTTTATTCTTCTGTGTTTTTCTCCTCTCAATCTTTAACTTTAGCTTTAGCTGTAAAGATGATCAAGCGGGCGTCTGATGGGATCCGCTCATGTCGGGGAAAGTCCTGAATTTGTTTGATGATGTGAACGTGAAGCTCTCATGGCCTTCAGATGTGATCAGTCATTTCCGCAAGAGCACCAGAGACCAAGAGGAACGAACTCGCTGAAAATCAGTCCAACGTGATGCGAAACCCTCGAGAGGAGTTTGAGATGCAAAACCCGTGGCAGATTTTTGAGTCGATCTTCTGCGATACTTCTGGAAAGATATGAAGATGATGTTAAAAGCGTGAGGGTGTGGCTTTGAATTGGTGCAAAACTCACGAACGGAGAAGAGGAAACGGTGGCACGCGACCCAACCCAGCGTTTCGTGATGTGAAGGGTCTATACTACTGACTGTGTCATGGTTCAAAACTACGACTCCAGCAGATGAAATGTTGTTTATATGCAGGTTTGCTCTCCGTTTTGATGTTGTCCTGTTTTTGCATTTCATTTTTTGCATTTTGTGCTGTTCTTGTTTGTTTCCTGTGGTTGTGAAGCTAGAGGAGTGTTTTATTGCTGACAGGCCGCACTTTCATAATTCAGAAGACTTTATTTTACAGTGTCCTTGTTAGGTATGTTACATGTACTTACCATAGTAATAACAGTAAATTATGCATAATTACATGCAACTAACTCTCAACCAAATCCTAACCCTATAGTAAGTACATGTAGTTGCTTAATATTACTCAGTACTTACATATATAATTACATTGTAACAATGACACCTTAAAATAAAGTGTAACCAAATGTTATTTCTGAATGTTTTTGGTTATGCCAACATTTAGTGAACATTTCAATTTGCAAACATCATGGTAAACGTTACATTTGAACGTTACATTCTGAAACTTGTAACATTTAAAAAAAGTTAGATGAACTAAAATGTTTAAATGTGTAAATAATAGTGATGCACGATATATCGGCCACCATATCGGTATCGGCTGATATATGTTAATTTCTAACGTTATCGTTATAAAGAAAAATAAAATTTGGCTGATATATTAAAGCTGATAAATAATGTATTATTTCCTTCAGCTGAGACTCTTCAGATGCGCACTGTTAAACATGATGGTTTTGAATTGCTTGAAATATGATTGGAATCACTTCGAAAAATTAAAATACAGTAAAGTGCAAGTCTGTCATATCAGCTAGATAAAATTATAATAAGAACATCATTATTATTGTGTGATTGGGAAATGGATTTTAATGGTGAGGCTTTTTTTTTGTAATCAGGCTCTCAAAAATTATATAAACTTGGATTTAGATTTATCAGCCAATATATCGGTTATCGACTTTCAAATATAAAGAATTATCGGTATCGGTCAAAATGTTCATATCGGTGCATCTCTAGTAAATAATTGTGCTCATTTTATTAAACTTTCTATTAACATTAACAAACAAGAATGTTTGTTCTTAACGTTCTGAGAATTCCCTGTTAGTTAATGGAGTTTTCAGTTACGTCCCATTTAAATAATAAAGTTATATTGACCTTAAATCAAAATACATTTACTTGAGATGCAGAGTGCCTTAAGATAAGAAGTCTTGTTTTCTACTGTCAATTTACCTCTGCGTTTGGGTAGATGTTTTGATTGGCTGTCAGTAGAGATGCAATGATATGAAAATGTTAGCCGATACCGATAGCCGATAATTCTCTATATTTGAAAGCTGATAACCGATATATTGGCTAATAAACCTTAATCCAAATTTTTATATAATTTTTGAGAGCCTGATTATAAAAACAAGTCTCACCATTAAAAGTCATGTCCCAATCACACAATAATAATTATGTTCTTATTATAATTTTATGTAGCCGATATGACAGACTTGTATTTTACTGTATTTTCCTTTTTCGAAGGGATTCCAATCATATTTCAAGCAGTTCATAAGCATCATGTTGAACAGTGCGCATCTGAAGAGTCTCAGCTGAAGGAAATACATTTTTATCGGCTTTAATATATCGGCCAAATTTTCTTATTGGGCCAATAACTATAACATTAAAATGTACATATATCGGCCGATACTGATATGGTGGCCGATATATCGTACTTCCCTAGCTGTCAGTATTAATGAAAAGTAATATTCATTCCTTAGTTTATCATGTTTTTTAAGGATATTTCGAATCCCCAGTTTTCTGTCTTTGTGAACATGGTAACTTTGGTGGTTAAATCTCATGTTCTCACTTATAAAATTTTACCGGTCACTTTATTAGGAACACATTGCTTTGGACCGCTTTTGCCTTCAGAACTGCTTTGATTCTTCGAGCCAGAGATTCAACAACCTGCTGGAAACATTCCTCAGAGATTCTGGTCCATATTGTCATGAAATCCGCCCTCAGATACAAGGCAGGATGATCCATGTTCTCATGTTTTTTACACCAGATTCTGACCCTTCATCTGAATGTAGCCGCAGAAACCCAGACTTATCAGATCGAGGATTTGAGTTACTGTTGCCTGACCCAGTCTGGTCATTCACCTCTGACCTCTGACCTCTGACCTCAGATCATTCTCTGTGAACAGTAGCGATGGTTGTGTGTGAAACTCGCAGAAGATCAGCAGTTTCTGAAACACTCAGCCCGTCTGACACCAACAACATGTTCAAAGCCACTTAAATCAGCTTTATTCCTCGTTCTGAAGCTCAGTTTGAACTTCAGCAGATCATCTTGATCGTGTCGAGTTGCTGTTGTGTGATTGGCTGATTAGACATTTGCATACCTAGTAACTCATCCACACACAACCAGAGACACACTCTCTCTCACACACACACACACACACACACACACACACACACACACACACACACACACACACACACACACACACACACACACACACACACACACATACAACCAGAGACAATCTCTCTCTCTCTCTCTCTCTCTCTCACACACACTCTCACACAGAGACACACCCTCTCACACACACTCACACACACAACCAGAGACACACCCTCTCACACAGGCACACACACTCACATACACAACCAGAGACACACTCTCTCTCTCTCACACACACACACACACACACACACACTCACACATTCACAGATACACACACACACAGACACATACATATGTTTTTCAGTTTTTTCAAAAGTAAGTGAGTTTATGCTCTACAGTCTAGATCATTCAATCTTGGAAGAATTTGATAAAAAATGTATTAATCTCCAAAGAACCATAAAGCAACCCTTCAACAATCTTTATCTTTAAGAGTGATCACAATTGTTATGTTATGTTAAACGTTTTCTTAATATTGTGGCTTATAAAGTATTCATTGCTTCTTTTATATAGATACTGTATATTTCATATCTCCAGATATGAAGAGTTGATTCCATCAAGCAGTGCATCAGGATGAGGTTCATCAGTGAAGTTCTGGATCATAACTCAGGATTAAACTGATTCAACAGCGTCAGATATTCTGCAGCAGCCGTCATGAGCGGTTTAACTTCAGCAGTTCACACACACACTCATTAAACAGCTCTCTCACACACACACACACACACACACACACACACACACACACACACACACACACACACACACACACACACACACACACACACACACACACTCACACACACACACACACACACACACACACACACACACACACACACACACACACACACACACACACACACACACACACACACACACACACAAGGCCTGAATGTTAGAGAGGAGGTGAAACACAAGCAAGATGAGGAGAGGCCGGAGAAAAGGAGGCAGTCGGGATAAAGTGTTCGGGTGTGACCTTCTGGAGCATCTGACCTCCACCGCACAAGACAGTGAGTTATTCCTTTATTCCCAATGAGTTTATTCCTTTATTGCCACAAACTGAGTTTATTCCACAGACTGAGTTAATCCCACAGATTGAGTTAATCCCACAGACTGAGTTTATCCCACAGACTGAGTTTATTCCCACAGACTGAGTTTATCCCACAGACTGAGTTTATTCCCACAGACTGAGTTTATTCCCACAGACTGAGTTTATTCCCACAGACTGAGTTTATCCAGCAGACTGAGTTTATCCCACAGACTGATTTTATTCCCACAGACTGAGTTTATCCAGCAGACTGAGTTTATTCCCACAGACTGAGTTTATCCCACAGACTGATTTTATTCCCACAGATTGAGTTAATCCCACAGACTGAGTTTATCCCACAGACTGAGTTTATTCCCACAGACTGAGTTTATCCCACAGACTGAGTTTATCCAGCAGACTGAGTTTATTCCCACAGACTGAGTTTATTCCCACAGACTGAGTTTATCCAGCAGACTGAGTTTATTCCCACAGACTGAGTTTATCCAGCAGACTAAGTTTATTCCCACAGAATGAGTTTATTCCCACAGAATGAGTTTATTCCCACAGACTGAGTTTATTCCCACAGACTGAGTTTATCCCACAGACTGATTTTATTCCCACAGATTGAGTTAATCCCACAGACTGAGTTTATCCCACAGACTGAGTTTATTCCCACAGACTGAGTTTATCCCACAGACTGAGTTTATCCAGCAGACTGAGTTTATTCCCACAGACTGAGTTTATTCCCACAGACTGAGTTTATCCCACAGACTGAGTTTATTCCCACAGACTGAGTTTATCCAGCAGACTAAGTTTATTCCCACAGAATGAGTTTATTCCCACAGAATGAGTTTATTCCCACAAACTGAGTTTATTCCCACAGACTGAGTTTATCCAGCAGACTAAGTTTATTCCCACAGAATGAGTTTATTCCCACAGAATGAGTTTATTCCCACAGACTGAGTTTATTCCCACAGACTGAGTTTATCCCACAGACTGAGTTTATTCCCACAGACTGAGTTTATCCCACAGACTAAGTTTATCCAGCAGACTGAGTTTATTCCCACAGAATGAGTTTATTCCCACAGACTGAGTTTATTCCCACAGACTGAGTTTATCCCACAGACTAAGTTTATCCAGCAGACTGAGTTTATTCCCACAGAATGAGTTTATTCCCACAGACTGAGTTTATTCCCACAGACTGAGTTTTGAGTTTATTCCCACAGACTGAGTTTATTCCCACAGACTGAGTTTATTCCCACAGACTGAGTTTATCCCACAGACTAAGTTTATCCAGCAGACTGAGTTTATTCCCACAGAATGAGTTTATTCCCACAGACTGAGTTTATTCCCACAGACTGAGTTTATCCAGCAGACTGAGTTTATTCCCACAGACTGAGTTTTTTCCCACAGACTGAGTTTATCCCCACAGACTGAGTTTATTCCCACAGACTGAGTTTATCCCACAGTCTGAGTTTATCCCACAGACTGAGTTTATCCAGCTGACTGAGTTTATTCCCTCAGACTGAGTTTATTCCCACAGACTGAGTTTATTCCCACAGACTGAGTTTATCCAGCAGACTGAGTTTATTCCCACAGACTGAGTTTATTCCCACAGACTGAGTTTATCCCACAGACTTAGTTTATTCCCACAGACTGAGTTTATTCCCACAGACTGAGTTTATCCCACAGTCTGAGTTTATCCCAGAGTCTGAGTTTATCCCACAGTCTGAGTTTATCCCCACAGACTGAGTTTATCCCACAGACTGAGTTTATCCCACAGACTGAATTTATCCCTCAGACTGAGTTTATCCCACAGACTAAGTTTATTCCCACAGACTGAGTTTATCCCCACAGACTGAGTTTATTCCCACAGACTGAGTTTATCCCCATAGACTGAGTTTATTCCCACAGACTGAGTTTATTCCCACAGACTGAGTTTATCCCCATAGACTGAGTTTATTCCCACAGACTGAGTTTATTCCCACAGACTGAGTTTATTCCCACAGAATGAATTTATCCCCACAGACTGAGTTTATTCCCACAGACTGAGTTTATCCCACAGACTGAGTTTATTCTGAGTTTATTTTATTTTGAAGAAAGCTCTCAGAGTCTAAGTTCCAGGTCTCAGAAGAATTAGCTTTATTGAACTCTGATCTGCTTTGATCTGCTTTGGGAGAGGACGCTGGCGCTGTCTGTTCGCCGCTTCTCCAGTCACGCCAAAAATTAAGCTTTTTAAAGTTTTTATTTTTATTTTTAACTTTTTACAATCCGTGCCACCGACCAGCGGTCCAGTCACGCCAAAAATTAAGCTTTTTAAAGTTTTTATTTTTATTTTTAACTTTTTACTATCCGTGCCACCGACCAGCGGTCCTTTTTTAAATATTGTTTACCGTCTAGCTATCAGGTAACGTTAGCTTTCGAGTCTAGCGGTGGCTTACCTGTTGCCGCTAGCAAAAACACCTGCTCAGTGACCCCTTGGAATTGATCATCGCCGCTGTTACCGCGGTCTGAAAAGTCTCCCCCTGGACTCAGCTTGTCCATGCCATCATGAAGTGTATCTGGGAAGCCTGATACCACCCATCGGCGCTGCTGCAGAGTTGAAAACGCAGCCACCGACACCACCACTATGTTGAGTTATTCCGTCAACCAGCTGATAAATCTCAACAGCTTTTTCACTCCACCAAGTAATGCAGTGATTAAACAATTAGGACTTCTCCGCCGTCCGCGCTATATCCATAGAAGTTCCCGCAGAAAGTTTGTCTGTTCACAGACAACCATCCCGGCACTTTGGTCAGCAACGCGAACTGTCGCTTCACGCATGCGTCATCTGAGCGCTGTCTCTTACCGGATAAGTAGTTTGGATGTCTCCATGGCAACACCACTCAGTGAGCTGAATGGGAAACGTGGAGTGGACTCCAGTCTGCTACGGCCAGTGCAAAGATTTGTTGCATCATCAAGTAGCAAAATCGAACTTTTAAATGCACAGTCTATTACAAACAAATCCAGTTTCATTTATGACCATATTCTGGATAAATGTCTGGATTATATGTGCATTACAGAGACCTGGCACAAACCAAATACCTTTTCTTCTTTAAATGAGAGCTGTCCCCAAGGATATAGTTACCTCCAGAAAGCTCGCAGTACAGGGCGCGGTGGCGGCCTGTCAGTCATCCATCGCAGTGATCTGGAGCTGTCTCTGCAACCATTACCTGAACTGTCTTCATTCGAATGCCTTGCATTTAAATGTAAGTCCCCTTCCCCTGTGCTTTTCCTCCTCATCTACCGACCACCAAAACCAAACCCATCATTTATTACTGAGATGTCAAATCTCCTCACAACTTTCTGCACATCCTCCGCCGACGTTATAATTTTAGGTGATATGAACATCCACGTTGACACCCCCTCCTGCCGTTTTGCAGCTGAATTTCTTCAACTACTGGACTGCTTTAACTTAAAACAACTAGTTGGTGTCCCCACACACACCAGGGGGCATACGTTGGACCTGGTCATTACAAACTCTGCCTCTCTCACCAACTTGCAGGTGTATGAACTAGGTGTGTCTGATCATAAGGCCATTTCTATGGATCTGCTATACCCATCTAGCCTCTCCAAGCCAAAGCGGAATATCTGTTTCAGAAACCTAAAAAATATAAATCCAGAACTCTTTGCAGCAGACTTTCAGCATCTTTCCACACAATTTTCGTCAGCCGACGAAGCAGTGGACTACTATAACAGTCATCTGAGCAGTCTCCTGGACCTTCATGCCCCTGTCAAAACAAGAACAGTCACCTTCACCCGCTCAGCACCATGGTTCACAGATGGGCTTCGTAGGATGAAGGCAGCAGGGCGGGTCCTTGAGCGCCGTTTCAGAGCCTCTGGCCTCACTGTCCATAAACAAATTTACCGGGAGCAACAACAAAAATATGCACAGTCCCTCTCAGAGGCAAGGTCACAGTTTTACTCTGATGCCATCAGGAACAACCCTGGAAACTCCAAGCAGCTTTTTTCCACTCTAAACCACCTTCTCAAACCAAAATCTCCACCACTTACTGCCAGTACAGAAGAGCAGTGCAATAAATTCATGGATTTTTTCACATCAAAAATTACACATATTCGCTCTGCCCTTTCTGGTCCTCCCTCCCAAACTGCTACCCCAACATTTACCATGGTCCAACCACTAAACTGCTTTCCTGAGGTTTCATTAGAAGAGGTGCAGAACATAATCAGGAAGATGAAATCCTCCACCTGTCCCTTGGACCCTCTCCCAACCTCCCTGGTAAAAACCCATACCACTGTTCTGAGTCCCCTGATCACCACTGCCATAAATCATTCCCTCCAAACTGGTCACGTTCCCCCTGCCTTAAAAAATGCCATTATCACACCTTTGCTCAAAAAACCCACTCTTGATCCAGAAGTCCTATCAAACTATAGGCCCATTTCCAATCTCCCCTTCTTATCAAAAGTACTTGAGAAAGCAGTTTCCACTCACCTTCAGGACCATCTCAAACAAAACAACCTCTTTGAAAAATTCCAGTCAGGTTTCCGCTCTGCTCACAGCACTGAGACTGCCCTCGTCAGAGTCACAAACGACCTCCTCATATCATCCGATGCTGGTTTTCCCTCCCTCCTCATCCTCCTGGACCTTTCTGCTGCATTTGATACTGTCGACCATGGCATTCTTTTAAACCGGCTCCACCTCACTACTGGACTAAATGACACTGCCCTCAGTTGGTTCAGATCATACCTCACAAACCGGACAGAATACATTTCCCTGGGCAAATCCAAATCAAATCAACACACAGTTACTTGCGGTGTCCCTCAGGGGTCAGTCCTTGGCCCCATCCTCTTCATCCTCTACCTCACCCCCCTTGGCCAAATCTTAAGCAATCACAAAATTTCATTCCACTGCTATGCAGATGACACACAGCTCTATGTAAATGCCACAGCTGCAACCCCACCCTCACAGTCATCTTCATCAAAACTCTCCGCCTGTCTGGAGGAGATAAAGGAATGGATGGAGCAAAATTTTCTTAAATTAAATAGCTCCAAAACCGAAGCCATACTGGTCGGCACTCCTCACCAGACCAAATCACCATCCATAACCAGCATCACCTTCTCTGGGACCAACATTCCCCTCTCATCAATAGTTACAAATCTTGGTGTAAAAATTGATGCACAACTTACTTTTGAAGCCCATATAAATCACCTATGCAAGACTTCTTTCTACCACCTCAGTAACATCTCCAAACTGCGCCCCATTCTCTCCTTCTCAGATGCTGAAAAGCTGGTTCATGCCTTTATCTCATCTAGACTGGACTACTGCAACGCAATTCTCATTGGGATTCCTGGAAAAAGTCTGCAGAGGCTTCAGTACATCCAAAACTCTGCAGCTAGGATCCTGATGAGAGTGCGGAAACATGAGCACATTACCCCCATTCTCCACTCACTCCACTGGCTTCCCATCTCCACAAGGATTGAGTACAAGGTTTCCCTCCTCACACATCAATGCATCCATGGACATGCCCCCTCCTACCTCAAAGAACTTATCAATCCACAAAACACATCCCGTTCCCTACGTTCCACTCACTCAAACCTCCTCCACATACCCAGAACCAGACTCAGGACTATGGGAGATAGGGCCTTTTGTGCTGCTGCCCCAAAACTGTGGAATTCCCTCCCTGACAACTTGAGGGCACCTCAATCCACTGTATGTTTTAAAAAAGGCCTTAAGACATTTCTTTTTAGCAAAGCTTTTGGTCCCCTTTAGATGTTTTTTTATCTTTTTTTTTTTTTTTTTTTAATTTTTAACCTGTAGCACTTTGAGATCCTCTGATGAAAAGTGCTTTATAAATAAAATGTATTATTATTATTATTATTATTCCCACAGACTGAGTTTATTCCCACAGACTGAGTTTATCCCACATACAGAGTTTATCCCACAGACTGAGTTTATCCCAGAGACTGGGTTTATCCCTACAGACTGGGTTTATCCCACAGACTGAGTTTATCCCAGAGACTGGGTTTATCCCTACAGACTGGGTTTATCCCACAGACTGAGTTTATTCCCACAGACTGAGTTTATCCCACAGACTGAGTTTATTCCCACAGACTGAGTTTATTCCCACAGACTGAGTTTATCCCACAGACTGAGTTTATCCCACAGACTGAGTTTATCCCACAGACTGAGTTTATCCCACAGACTAAGTTTATTCCCACAGACTGAGTTTATTCCCACAGACTGAGTTTATCCAGCAGACTGAGTTTATCCCACAGACTGAGTTTATTCCCACAGACTGAGTTTTTCCCACAGACTGAGTATATCCCCACAGTCTGAGTTTTTCCCACAGACTGAGTTTATTCCCACAGACTGAGTTTATCCCACATACTGAGTTTATCCCCACAGACTGAGTTTATTCCCACAGACTGAGTTTATCCCACAGATTATCCCCACAGTCTGAGTTTTTCCCACAGACTGAGTTTATTCCACAGACTGAGTTTATTCCCAAAGACTGAGTTTATCCCCACAGACTGAGTTTATCCCACAGATTAAGTTTATTCCCACAGACTGAGTTTATTCCCACAGACTGAGTTTATCCCCACAGACTGAGTTTATTCCCACAGACTGAGTTTATTCCCACAGACTGAGTTTATCCCACATACTGAGTTTATTCCCACAGACTGAGTTTATCCCACAGACTGAGTTTATCCCACAGACTGAGTTTATTCCCACAGACTTCCCACAGACTGAGTTTTTCCCACAGACTGAGTTTATTCCCACAGACTGAGTTTATTCCCACAGACTGAGTTTACCCCACAGACGGAGTTTATCCCACAGACTGGGTTTATCCCTACAGACTGGGTTTATCCCACAGACTGAGTTTATTCCCACAGACTGAGTTTATCCCACAGACTGAGTTTATCCCACATACTGAGTTTATTCCCACAGACTGAGTTTATCCCACAGACTGAGTTTACCCCACAGACGGAGTTTATCCCACAGACTGGGTTTATCCCTACAGACTGGGTTTATCCCACAGACTGAGTTTATCCCAGAGACTGGGTTTATCCCTAAAGACTGGGTTTATCCCACAGACTGAGTTTATCCCAGAGACTGGGTTTATCCCTACAGACTGGGTTTATCCCACAGACTGAGTTTATTCCCACAGACTGAGTTTATCCCACAGACTGAGTTTATTCCCACAGACTGAGTTTATTCCCACAGACTGAGTTTATCCCACAGACTGAGTTTATCCCACAGACTGAGTTTATCCCACAGACTGAGTTTATCCCACAGACTAAGTTTATTCCCACAGACTGAGTTTATTCCCACAGACTGAGTTTATCCAGCAGACTGAGTTTATCCCACAGACTGAGTTTATTCCCACAGACTGAGTTTTTCCCACAGACTGAGTATATCCCCACAGTCTGAGTTTTTCCCACAGACTGAGTTTATTCCCACAGACTGAGTTTATCCCACATACTGAGTTTATCCCCACAGACTGAGTTTATTCCCACAGACTGAGTTTATCCCACAGATTATCCCCACAGTCTGAGTTTTTCCCACAGACTGAGTTTATTCCACAGACTGAGTTTATTCCCAAAGACTGAGTTTATCCCCACAGACTGAGTTTATCCCACAGATTAAGTTTATTCCCACAGACTGAGTTTATTCCCACAGACTGAGTTTATCCCCACAGACTGAGTTTATTCCCACAGACTGAGTTTATTCCCACAGACTGAGTTTATCCCACATACTGAGTTTATTCCCACAGACTGAGTTTATCCCACAGACTGAGTTTATCCCACAGACTGAGTTTATTCCCACAGACTTCCCACAGACTGAGTTTTTCCCACAGACTGAGTTTATTCCCACAGACTGAGTTTATTCCCACAGACTGAGTTTACCCCACAGACGGAGTTTATCCCACAGACTGGGTTTATCCCTACAGACTGGGTTTATCCCACAGACTGAGTTTATTCCCACAGACTGAGTTTATCCCACAGACTGAGTTTATCCCACATACTGAGTTTATTCCCACAGACTGAGTTTATCCCACAGACTGAGTTTACCCCACAGACGGAGTTTATCCCACAGACTGGGTTTATCCCTACAGACTGGGTTTATCCCACATACTGAGTTTATTCCCACAGACTGAGTTTATCCCACAGACTGAGTTTATCCCACAGACTGAGTTTATTCCCACAGACTGAGTTTATCCCACAGACTGAGTTTATCCCACAGACTGAGTTTATTCCCACAGACTGAGTTTATTCCCACAGACTAAGTTTATTCCCACAGACTGAGTTTATTCCCACAGACTGAGTTTATTCCCACAGACTGAGTTTATCCCCACAGACTGAGTTTATCCCACAGACTAAGTTTATTCCCACAGACTGAGTTTATTCCCACAGACTGAGTTTATCCCCACAGACTGAGTTTATTCCCACAGACTGAGTTTATTCCCACAGACTGAGTTTATCCCACAGACTGAGTTTATTCCCACGGACTGAGTTTATTCCCACAGACTAAGTTTATCCCACAGACTGAGTTTATCCCACAGACTGGGTTTATCCCTACAGACTGGGTTTATCCCACAGACTGAGTTTATTCCCACAGACTGAGTTTATCCCACAGACTGAGTTTATCCCACAGACTGAGTTTATCCCACAGACTGAGTTTATCCCACAGACTGAGTTTATTCCCACAGACTGAGTTTATCCCACAGACTGAGTTTATCCCACAGACTAAGTTTATTCCCACACACTGAGTTTATTCCCACAGACTGAGTTTTTCCCACAGACTGAGTTTATTCCCACAGACTGAGTTTATTCCCACAGACTGAGTTTATCCCACAGACTGAGTTTATCCCACATACTGAGTTTATCCCCAAAGACTGAGTTTATTCCCACAGACTGAGTTTATTCCACAGACTGAGTTTATTCCCAAAGACTGAGTTTATCCCCACAGACTGAGTTTATCCCACAGACTAAGTTTATTCCCACAGACTGAGTTTATTCCCACAGACTGAGTTTATCCCCACAGACTGGGTTTATCCCTACAGACTGGGTTTATCCCACAGACTGAGTTTATTCCCACAGACTGAGTTTATCCCACAGACTGAGTTTATCCCACAAACTGAGTTCATTCCCACAGACTGAGTTTATCCCACAGACTGAGTTTATCCTACAGACTGAGTTTATTCCCACTGACTGAGTTTATTCCCACAGACTAAGTTTATTCCCACAGACTGAGTTTATTCCCACAGACTGAGTTTATCCCCATAGACTGAGTTTATCCCACAGACTAAGTTTATTCCCACAGACTGAGTTTATTCCCACAGACTGAGTTTTTCCCACAGACTGAGTTTATTCCCACAGACTGAGTTTATTCCCACAGACTGAGTTTATCCCACAGACTGAGTTTATCCCACATACTGAGTTTATCCCCACAGACTGAGTTTATTCCCACAGACTGAGTTTATCCCACAGATTATCCCCACAGACTGAGTTTATTCCCACAGACTGAGTTTATCCCACAGATTATCCCCACAGTCTGAGTTTTTCCCACAGACTGAGTTTATCCCACAGACTGAGTTTATCCCACAGACTGAGTTTATTCCCACAGACTTCCCACAGACTGAGTTTATCCCACAGACTGAGTTTATCCCACATACTGAGTTTATTCCCACAGACTGAGTTTATCCCCACAGACTGAGTTTATCCCACAGACTAAGTTTATTCCCACAGACTGAGTTTATCCCCACAGACTGAGTTTATTCCCACAGACTGAGTTTATCCCACAGACTGAGTTTATTCCCACAGACTGAGTTTATTCCCACAGACTGAGTTTACCCCACAGACGGAGTTTATCCCACAGACTGAGTTTATCCCACAGACTGGGTTTATCCCTACAGACTGGGTTTATCCCACAGGCTGAGTTTATTCCCACAGACTGAGTTTATCCCACAGACTGAGTTCATTCCCACAGACTGAGTTTATTCCAAAAGACTGAGTTTATCCCCATAGACTGAGTTTATTCCCACAGACTGAGTTTATTCCCACAGACTGAGTTTATCCCCACAGACTGAGTTTATCCCACAGACTAAGTTTATTCCCACAGACTGAGTTTATTCCCACAGACTGAGTTTATTCCCACAGACTGAGTTTATCCCACAGACTGAGTTTGTCTATTCCCACAGACTGAGTTTATTCCCACAGACTGAGTTTATCCCACAGACAGAGTTTATCCCACAGACTGAGTTTATCCCACAGACTGGGTTTATCCCTACAGACTGGGTTTATCCCACAGACTGAGTTTATTCCCACAGACTGAGTTTATCCCACAGACTGAGTTTATCCCACAGACTGAGTTTATCCCACAGACTGAGTTTACTCCCACAGACTGAGTTTATCCCACAGACTGAGTTTATCCCACAGACTGAGTTTATCCCCACAGACTGAGTTTATTCCCACAGATTGAGTTTATTCCCACAGACTGAGTTTATCCCACAGACTGAGTTTATTCCCACAGACTGAGTTTATCCCACAGACTGAGTTTATTCCCACTGACTGAGTTTATCCCACATACTGAGTTTATTCCCACAGACTGAGTTTATCCCCACAGACTGAGTTTATCCCACAGACTAAGTTTATTCCCACAGACTGAGTTTATTCCCATAGACTGAGTTTATCCCCACAGACTGAGTTTATTCCCACAGACTGAGTTTATCCCACAGACTGAGTTTATTCCCACAGACTGAGTTTATTCCCACAGAGGGAGTTTATCCCACAGACTGAGTTGTAACCCACAGACTGGGTTTATCCCTACAGACTGGGTTTATCCCACAGACTGAGTTTATTCCCACAGACTGAGTTTATCCCACATACTGAGTTTATCCCACAGACTGAGTTTATTCCCACAGACTGAGTTTATCCCACAGACTGAGTTTATCCCACAGACTGAGTTTATTCCCACAGACTGAGTTTATCCCACAGACTAAGTTTATTCCCACAGGCTGAGTTTATTCCCACAGACTGAGTTTATTCCCACAGGCTGAGTTTATCCAGCCGACTGAGTTTATCCCACAGACTGAGTTTATTCCCACAGACTGAGTTTATTCCCACAGACTGAGTTTATTCCCACAGACTGAGTTTATCCAGCCGACTGAGTTTATCCCACAGACTGAGTTTATCCCACAGACTGAGTTTATCCCACAGACTGAGTTTATCCCACAGACTGAGTTTATTCCCACAGACTGAGTTTATCCCACAGACTGAGTTTATTCCCACAGACTGAGTTTATCCCACAGACTAAGTTTATTCCCACAGACTGAGTTTATCCCACAGACTGAGTTTATTCCCACAGACTGAGTTTATCCAGCCGACTGAGTTTATTCCACAGACTGAGTTCATTCCCACGGACTGAGTTTGTCCCACAGACTAAGTTTATTCCCACAGACTGAGTTTTTTCCCACAGACTGAGTTTATCCCACAGTCTGAGTTTATCCCACAGTCTGAGTTTATCCCACAGACTGAGTTTATCCCCACAGACTGAATTTATCCAGCAGACTGAGTTTATTCCCACAGACTGAGTTTATTCCCACAGACTGAGTTTATTCCCACAGACTGAGTTTATTCCTACATACAGACTGAGTTTATTCCACAGACTGAGTTTATTCCCACAGACTGAGTTTATTCCCACAGACTGAGTTTATCCCCACAGACTGAGTTTATTCCCACAGACTGAGTTTATCCCACAGTCTGAGTTTATCCCACAGACTGAGTTTATCCAGCAGACTGAGTTTATTCCCTCAGACTGAGTTTATTCCCACAGACTGAGTTTATCCAGCAGACTGAGTTTATTCCCACATACTGAGTTTATTCCCACAGACTGAGTTTATCCCACAGACTTAGTTTATTCCCACAGACTGAGTTTATTCCCACAGACTGAGTTTATCCCACAGTCTGAGTTTATCCCAGAGTCTGACTTTATCCCACAGTCTGAGTTTATCCCCACAGACTGAGTTTATCCCACAGACTGAGTTTATCCCACAGACTGAATTTATCCCACAGACTGAGTTTATCCCACAGACTAAGTTTATTCCCACAGACTGAGTTTATCCCCACAGACTGAGTTTATTCCCACAGACTGAGTTTATCCCCATAGACTGAGTTTATTCCCACAGACTGAGTTTATTCCCACAGACTGAGTTTATCCCACATACTGAGTTTATTCCCACAGACTGAGTTTATCCCACAGACTGAGTTTTTTCCCACAGACTGAGTTTATCCCACAGACTAAGTTTATTCCCACAGACTGAGTTTATTCCCACAGACTGAGTTTATCCCACAGACTGAGTTTTTTCCCACAGACTGAGTTTATCCCACAGACTAAGTTTATTCCCACAGACTGAATTTATCCCACAGACTGAGTTTATCCCACAGACTAAGTTTATTCCCACAGACTGAGTTTATCCCCACAGACTGAGTTTATTTCCACAGACTGAGTTTATCCCCATAGACTGAGTTTATTCCCACAGACTGAGTTTATTCCCACAGACTGAGTTTATCCCACATACTGAGTTTATTCCCACAGACTGAGTTTATCCCACAGACTGAGTTTATCCCCACAAACTGAGTTTATCCCACAGACTGAGTTTATTCCCACAGACTGAGTTTATCCAGCCGACTGAGTTTATTCCCACAGACTGAGTTTATCCCACAGACTGAGTTTATCCCACAGACTAAGTTTATTCCCACAGACTGAGTTTATCCCCACAGACTAAGTTTATCCCACAGACTAAGTTTATTCCCACAGACTGAGTTTATTCCCACAGAATGAATTTATCCCCACAGACTGAGTTTATTCCCAAAGACTGAGTTTATCCCACAGACTGAGTTTATTCCCACAGACTGAGTTTATTCCCACAGACTGAGTTTATCCCACATACAGAGTTTATCCCACAGACTGAGTTTATCCCAGAGACTGGGTTTATCCCTACAGACTGGGTTTATCCCACAGACTGAGTTTATTCCCACAGACTGAGTTTATCCCACAGACTGAGTTTATTCCCACAGACTGAGTTTATTCCCACAGACTGAGTTTATTCCCTCAGACTGAGTTTATTTCCACAGACTGAGTTTATTCCCACAGACTGAGTTTATTCCACAGACTGAGTTTATTCCCACAGACTGAGTTTATTCCCACAGACTGAGTTTATCCCCACAGACTGAGTTTATTCCCACAGACTGAGTTTATCCCACAGTCTGAGTTTATCCCACAGACTGAGTTTATCCAGCAGACTGAGTTTATTCCCTTAGACTGAGTTTATTCCCACAGACTGAGTTTATTCCCAC
This sequence comes from Gila orcuttii, assembly GCA_026230005.1. Lineage (NCBI taxonomy): Eukaryota > Metazoa > Chordata > Actinopteri > Cypriniformes > Leuciscidae > Gila > Gila orcuttii. The sequence goes on along the minus strand of JAPDVR010000008.1, from coordinate 895,093 downwards.
AGACTGAGTTTATCCCACATACAGAGTTTATCCCACAGACTGAGTTTATCCCAGAGACTGGGTTTATCCCTACAGACTGGGTTTATCCCACAGACTGAGTTTATTCCCACAGACTGAGTTTATCCCACAGACTGAGTTTATTCCCACAGACTGAGTTTATTCCCACAGACTGAGTTTATTCCCTCAGACTGAGTTTATTTCCACAGACTGAGTTTATTCCCACAGACTGAGTTTATTCCACAGACTGAGTTTATTCCCACAGACTGAGTTTATTCCCACAGACTGAGTTTATCCCCACAGACTGAGTTTATTCCCACAGACTGAGTTTATCCCACAGTCTGAGTTTATCCCACAGACTGAGTTTATCCAGCAGACTGAGTTTATTCCCTCAGACTGAGTTTATTCCCACAGACTGAGTTTATTCCCACAGACTGAGTTTATTCCCACAGACTGAGTTTATTCCCACAGACTGAGTTTATCCCACAGACTTAGTTTATTCCCACAGACTGAGTTTATTCCCACAGACTGAGTTTATCCCACAGTCTGAGTTTATCCCAGAGTCTGAGTTTATCCCACAGTCTGAGTTTATCCCCACAGACTGAGTTTATCCCACAGACTGAGTTTATCCCACAGACTTCCCACAGACTGAGTTTATCCCACAGACTGAGTTTATCCCCACAGACTGAGTTTATCCCACAGACTAAGTTTATTCCTACAGACTGAGTTTATCCCCATAGACTGAGTTTATTCCCACAGACTGAGTTTATTCCCACAGACTGAGTTTATCCCCACAGACTAAGTTTATCCCACAGACTAAGTTTATTCCCACTGACTGAGTTTATTCCCACAGAATGAATTTATCCCCACAGACTGAGTTTATTCCTACAGACTGAGTTTATCCCACAGACTGAGTTTATTCTCACAGACTGAGTTTATTCCCACAGACTGAGTTTATCCCACATACAGAGTTTATCCCACAGACTGAGTTTATCCCAGAGACTGGGTTTATCCCTACAGACTGGGTTTATCCCACAGACTGAGTTTATTCCCACAGACTGAGTTTATCCCACAGACTGAGTTTATTCCCACAGACTGAGTTTATTCCCACAGACTGAGTTTATCCCACAGACTGAGTTTATCCCACAGACTGAGTTTATTCCCACAGACTGAGTTTATCCCACAGACTGAGTTTATCCCACAGACTAAGTTTATTCCCACAGACTGAGTTTATTCCCACAGACTGAGTTTATCCAGCAGACTGAGTTTATCCCACAGACTGAGTATATCCCCACAGTCTGAGTTTTTCCCACAGACTGAGTTTATTCCCACAGACTGAGTTTATCCCACATACTGAGTTTATCCCCACAGACTGAGTTTATTCCCACAGACTGAGTTTATCCCACAGATTGTCCCCACAGTCTGAGTTTTTCCCACAGACTGAGTTTATTCCACAGACTGAGTTTATTCCCAAAGACTGAGTTTATCCCACAGACTGAGTTTATCCCACAGACTAAGTTTATTCCCACAGACTGAGTTTATTCCCACAGACTGAGTTTATCCCACAGACTGAGTTTATTCCCACAGACTGAGTTTATCCCACAGACTGAGTTTATTCCCACAGACTTCCCACAGACTGAGTTTTTTCCCACAGACTGAGTTTATCCCACATACCTAGTTTATTCCCATAGACTGAGTTTATCCCCACAGACTGAGTTTATCCCACAGACTAAGTTTATTCCCACAGACTGGGTTTATCCCTACAGACTGGGTTTATCCCACAGACTGAGTTTATTCCCACAGACTGAGTTTACCCCACAGACTGAGTTTATCCCACAGACTGAGTTTATCCCACAGACCGAGTTTATCCCACAGACTGAGTTTATTCCCACAGACTGAGTTTATTCCCACAGACTGAGTTTATTCCCACAGACTGAGTTTATCCCACAGACTTAGTTTATTCCCACAGACTGAGTTTATTCCCACAGACTGAGTTTATCCCACAGTCTGAGTTTATCCCAGAGTCTGAGTTTATCCCACAGTCTGAGTTTATCCCCACAGACTGAGTTTATCCCACAGACTGAGTTTATCCCACAGACTTCCCACAGACTGAGTTTATCCCACAGACTGAGTTTATCCCCACAGACTGAGTTTATCCCACAGACTAAGTTTATTCCCACAGACTGAGTTTATCCCCATAGACTGAGTTTATTCCCACAGACTGAGTTTATTCCCACAGACTGAGTTTATCCCCACAGACTAAGTTTATCCCACAGACTGAGTTTATTCCCACAGACTGAGTTTATTCCCACAGACTGAGTTTATCCCACATACAGAGTTTATCCCACAGACTGAGTTTATCCCAGAGACTGGGTTTATCCCTACAGACTGGGTTTATCCCACAGACTGAGTTTATTCCCACAGACTGAGTTTATCCCACAGACTGAGTTTATTCCCACAGACTGAGTTTATTCCCACAGACTGAGTTTATTCCCTCAGACTGAGTTTATTTCCACAGACTGAGTTTATTCCCACAGACTGAGTTTATTCCACAGACTGAGTTTATTCCCACAGACTGAGTTTATTCCCACAGACTGAGTTTATCCCCACAGACTGAGTTTATTCCCACAGACTGAGTTTATCCCACAGTCTGAGTTTATCCCACAGACTGAGTTTATCCAGCAGACTGAGTTTATTCCCTTAGACTGAGTTTATTCCCACAGACTGAGTTTATTCCCACAGACTGAGTTTATCCCACATACAGAGTTTATCCCACAGACTGAGTTTATCCCAGAGACTGGGTTTATCCCTACAGACTGGGTTTATCCCACAGACTGAGTTTATTCCCACAGACTGAGTTTATCCCACAGACTGAGTTTATTCCCACAGACTGAGTTTATTCCCACAGACTGAGTTTATTCCCTCAGACTGAGTTTATTTCCACAGACTGAGTTTATTCCCACAGACTGAGTTTATTCCACAGACTGAGTTTATTCCCACAGACTGAGTTTATTCCCACAGACTGAGTTTATCCCCACAGACTGAGTTTATTCCCACAGACTGAGTTTATCCCACAGTCTGAGTTTATCCCACAGACTGAGTTTATCCAGCAGACTGAGTTTATTCCCTCAGACTGAGTTTATTCCCACAGACTGAGTTTATTCCCACAGACTGAGTTTATTCCCACAGACTGAGTTTATTCCCACAGACTGAGTTTATCCCACAGACTTAGTTTATTCCCACAGACTGAGTTTATTCCCACAGACTGAGTTTATCCCACAGTCTGAGTTTATCCCAGAGTCTGAGTTTATCCCACAGTCTGAGTTTATCCCCACAGACTGAGTTTATCCCACAGACTGAGTTTATCCCACAGACTTCCCACAGACTGAGTTTATCCCACAGACTGAGTTTATCCCCACAGACTGAGTTTATCCCACAGACTAAGTTTATTCCTACAGACTGAGTTTATCCCCATAGACTGAGTTTATTCCCACAGACTGAGTTTATTCCCACAGACTGAGTTTATCCCCACAGACTAAGTTTATCCCACAGACTAAGTTTATTCCCACTGACTGAGTTTATTCCCACAGAATGAATTTATCCCCACAGACTGAGTTTATTCCTACAGACTGAGTTTATCCCACAGACTGAGTTTATTCTCACAGACTGAGTTTATTCCCACAGACTGAGTTTATCCCACATACAGAGTTTATCCCACAGACTGAGTTTATCCCAGAGACTGGGTTTATCCCTACAGACTGGGTTTATCCCACAGACTGAGTTTATTCCCACAGACTGAGTTTATCCCACAGACTGAGTTTATTCCCACAGACTGAGTTTATTCCCACAGACTGAGTTTATCCCACAGACTGAGTTTATCCCACAGACTGAGTTTATTCCCACAGACTGAGTTTATCCCACAGACTGAGTTTATCCCACAGACTAAGTTTATTCCCACAGACTGAGTTTATTCCCACAGACTGAGTTTATCCAGCAGACTGAGTTTATCCCACAGACTGAGTATATCCCCACAGTCTGAGTTTTTCCCACAGACTGAGTTTATTCCCACAGACTGAGTTTATCCCACATACTGAGTTTATCCCCACAGACTGAGTTTATTCCCACAGACTGAGTTTATCCCACAGATTGTCCCCACAGTCTGAGTTTTTCCCACAGACTGAGTTTATTCCACAGACTGAGTTTATTCCCAAAGACTGAGTTTATCCCACAGACTGAGTTTATCCCACAGACTAAGTTTATTCCCACAGACTGAGTTTATTCCCACAGACTGAGTTTATCCCACAGACTGAGTTTATTCCCACAGACTGAGTTTATCCCACAGACTGAGTTTATTCCCACAGACTTCCCACAGACTGAGTTTTTTCCCACAGACTGAGTTTATCCCACATACCTAGTTTATTCCCATAGACTGAGTTTATCCCCACAGACTGAGTTTATCCCACAGACTAAGTTTATTCCCACAGACTGGGTTTATCCCTACAGACTGGGTTTATCCCACAGACTGAGTTTATTCCCACAGACTGAGTTTACCCCACAGACTGAGTTTATCCCACAGACTGAGTTTATCCCACAGACCGAGTTTATCCCACAGACTGAGTTTATTCCCACAGACTGAGTTTATTCCCACAGACTGAGTTTATTCCCACAGACTGAGTTTATCCCACAGACTTAGTTTATTCCCACAGACTGAGTTTATTCCCACAGACTGAGTTTATCCCACAGTCTGAGTTTATCCCAGAGTCTGAGTTTATCCCACAGTCTGAGTTTATCCCCACAGACTGAGTTTATCCCACAGACTGAGTTTATCCCACAGACTTCCCACAGACTGAGTTTATCCCACAGACTGAGTTTATCCCCACAGACTGAGTTTATCCCACAGACTAAGTTTATTCCCACAGACTGAGTTTATCCCCATAGACTGAGTTTATTCCCACAGACTGAGTTTATTCCCACAGACTGAGTTTATCCCCACAGACTAAGTTTATCCCACAGACTAAGTTTATTCCCACAGACTGAGTTTATTCCCACAAAATGAATTTATCCCCACAGACTGAGTTTATTCCTACAGACTGAGTTTATCCCACAGACTGAGTTTATTCTCACAGACTGAGTTTATTCCCACAGACTGAGTTTATCCCACATACAGAGTTTATCCCACAGACTGAGTTTATCCCAGAGACTGGGTTTATCCCTACAGACTGGGTTTATCCCACAGACTGAGTTTATTCCCACAGACTGAGTTTATCCCACAGACTGAGTTTATTCCCACAGACTGAGTTTATTCCCACAGACTGAGTTTATCCCACAGACTGAGTTTATCCCACAGACTGAGTTTATTCCCACAGACTGAGTTTATCCCACAGACTGAGTTTATCCCACAGACTAAGTTTATTCCCACAGACTGAGTTTATTCCCACAGACTGAGTTTATCCAGCAGACTGAGTTTATCCCACAGACTGAGTATATCCCCACAGTCTGAGTTTTTCCCACAGACTGAGTTTATTCCCACAGACTGAGTTTATCCCACATACTGAGTTTATCCCCACAGACTGAGTTTATTCCCACAGACTGAGTTTATCCCACAGATTGTCCCCACAGTCTGAGTTTTTCCCACAGACTGAGTTTATTCCACAGACTGAGTTTATTCCCAAAGACTGAGTTTATCCCACAGACTGAGTTTATCCCACAGACTGAGTTTATTCCCACAGACTTCCCACAGACTGAGTTTTTTCCCACAGACTGAGTTTATCCCACATACCTAGTTTATTCCCATAGACTGAGTTTATCCCCACAGACTGAGTTTATCCCACAGACTAAGTTTATTCCCACAGACTGGGTTTATCCCTACAGTCTGGGTTTATCCCACAGACTGAGTTTATTCCCACAGACTGAGTTTACCCCACAGACTGAGTTTATCCCACAGACTGAGTTTATCCCACAGACCGAGTTTATCCCACAGACTGAGTTTATTCCCACAGACTGAGTTTATTCCACAGACTGAGTTTATCCCACAGATTAAGTTTATTATTCCCACAGACTGAGTTTATCCCCACAGATTGAGTTTATTCCCACAGACTGAGTTTATCCCACAGACTGAGTTTATCCCACATACTGAGTTTATTCCCACAGACTGAGTTTATCCCCACAGACTGAGTTTATTCCCACAGACTGAGTTTTTTCCCACAGACTGAGTTTATTCCCACAGACTGAGTTTATTCCCACAGACTGAGTTTACCCCACAGATGGAGTTTATCCCACAGACTGAGTTTATCCCACGGACTGGGTTTATCCCTACAGACTGGGTTTATCCCACAGACTGAGTTTATTCCCACAGACTGAGTTTATCCCACAGACTGAGTTTATCCCACAGACTGAGTTCATTCCCACAGACTGAGTTTATCCCACAGACTGAGTTTATTCCCACAGACTGAGTTTATTCCCACAGACTAAGTTTATTCCCACAGACTGAGTTTATTCCCACAGACTGAGTTTATCCCCACAGACTGAGTTTATCCCACAGACTAAGTTTATTCCCACAGACTGAGTTTATTCCCACAGACTGAGTTTATTCCCACAGACTGAGTTTATTCCCACAGACTGAGTTTATCCCACAGACTGAGTTTATCCCACATACTGAGTTTATCCCCACAGACTGAGTTTATTCCCACAGACTGAGTTTATCCCACAGATTATCCCCACAGTCTGAGTTTTTCCCACAGACTGAGTTTATTCCACAGACTGAGTTTATTCCCAAAGACTGAGTTTATCCCCACAGACTGAGTTTATCCCACAGACTAAGTTTATTCCCACAGACTGAGTTTATTCCCACAGACTGAGTTTATCCCCACAGACTGAGTTTATTCCCACAGACTGAGTTTATTCCCACAGACTTCCCACAGACTGAGTTTATCCCACAGACTGAGTTTATCCCACATACTGAGTTTATTCCCACAGACTGAGTTTATCCCCACAGACTGAGTTTATCCCACAGACTAAGTTTATTCCCACAGACTGAGTTTATCCCCACAGACTGAGTTTATTCCCACAGACTGAGTTTATCCCACAGACTGAGTTTATTCCCACAGACTGAGTTTATTCCCACAGACTGAGTTTACCCCACAGACGGATTTTATCCCACAGACTGAGTTTATCCCACAGACTGGGTTTATCCCTACAGACTGGGTTTATCCCACAGGCTGAGTTTATTCCCACAGACTGAGTTTATCCCACAGACTGAGTTTATCTCACAGACTGAGTTCATTCCCACAGACTGAGTTTATCCCACAGACTGAGTTTATCCCACAGACTGAGTTTATTCCCACAGACTGAGTTTATTCCCACAGACTAAGTTTATTCCCACAGACTGAGTTTATCCCCACAGACTGAGTTTATCCCACAGACTAAGTTTATTTCCACAGACTGAGTTTATTCCCACAGACTGAGTTTATTTTCACAGACTGAGTTTATTCCCACAGACTGAGTTTACCCCACAGACGGATTTTATCCCACAGACTGAGTTTATTCCCACAGACTGAGTTTATCCCCACAGACTGAGTTTATCCCACAGACTAAGTTTATTTCCACAGACTGAGTTTATTCCCACAGACTGAGTTTATTCCCACAGACTGAGTTTATTCCCACAGACTGAGTTTACCCCACAGACGGATTTTATCCCACAGACTGAGTTTATCCCACAGACTGGGTTTATCCCTACAGACTGGGTTTATCCCACAGGCTGAGTTTATTCCCACAGACTGAGTTTATCCCACAGACTGAGTTTATCTCACAGACTGAGTTCATTCCCACAGACTGAGTTTATCCCACAGACTGAGTTTATCCCACAGACTGAGTTTATCCCACAGACTGAGTTTATTCCCACAGACTGAGTTTATTCCCACAGACTAAGTTTATTCCCACAGACTGAGTTTATCCCCACAGACTGAGTTTATCCCACAGACTAAGTTTATTTCCACAGACTGAGTTTATTCCCACAGACTGAGTTTATTCCCACAGACTGAGTTTATTCCCACACACTGAGTTTATCCCACAGACTGAGTTTATTCCCACAGACTGAGTTTATTCCCACAGACTGAGTTTATCCCACAGACAGAGTTTATCCCACAGACTGGGTTTATCCCTACAGACTGGGTTTATCCCACAGACTGAGTTTATTCCCACAGACTGAGTTTATCCCACAGACTGAGTTTATCCCACAGACTGAGTTTATCCCACAGACTGAGTTTATTCCCACAGACTGAGTTTATTCCCACAGACTGAGTTTACCCCACAGACGGATTTTATCCCACAGACTGAGTTTATCCCACAGACTGGGTTTATCCCTACAGACTGGGTTTATCCCACAGGCTGAGTTTATTCCCACAGACTGAGTTTATCCCACAGACTGAGTTTATCTCACAGACTGAGTTCATTCCCACAGACTGAGTTTATCCCACAGACTGAGTTTATCCCACAGACTGAGTTTATTCCCACAGACTGAGTTTATTCCCACAGACTAAGTTTATTCCCACAGACTGAGTTTATCCCCACAGACTGAGTTTATCCCACAGACTAAGTTTATTTCCACAGACTGAGTTTATTCCCACAGACTGAGTTTATTCCCACAGACTGAGTTTATTCCCACACACTGAGTTTATCCCACAGACTGAGTTTATTCCCACAGACTGAGTTTATTCCCACAGACTGAGTTTATCCCACAGACAGAGTTTATCCCACAGACTGGGTTTATCCCTACAGACTGGGTTTATCCCACAGACTGAGTTTACCCCACAGACGGATTTTATCCCACAGACTGAGTTTATCCCACAGACTGGGTTTATCCCTACAGACTGGGTTTATCCCACAGGCTGAGTTTATTCCCACAGACTGAGTTTATCCCACAGACTGAGTTTATCTCACAGACTGAGTTCATTCCCACAGACTGAGTTTATCCCACAGACTGAGTTTATCCCACAGACTGAGTTTATTCCCACAGACTGAGTTTATTCCCACAGACTAAGTTTATTCCCACAGACTGAGTTTATCCCCACAGACTGAGTTTATCCCACAGACTAAGTTTATTTCCACAGACTGAGTTTATTCCCACAGACTGAGTTTATTCCCACAGACTGAGTTTATTCCCACAGACTGAGTTTACCCCACAGACGGATTTTATCCCACAGACTGAGTTTATTCCCACAGACTGAGTTTATCCCCACAGACTGAGTTTATCCCACAGACTAAGTTTATTTCCACAGACTGAGTTTATTCCCACAGACTGAGTTTATTCCCACAGACTGAGTTTATTCCCACAGACTGAGTTTACCCCACAGACGGATTTTATCCCACAGACTGAGTTTATCCCACAGACTGGGTTTATCCCTACAGACTGGGTTTATCCCACAGGCTGAGTTTATTCCCACAGACTGAGTTTATCCCACAGACTGAGTTTATCTCACAGACTGAGTTCATTCCCACAGACTGAGTTTATCCCACAGACTGAGTTTATCCCACAGACTGAGTTTATCCCACAGACTGAGTTTATTCCCACAGACTGAGTTTATTCCCACAGACTAAGTTTATTCCCACAGACTGAGTTTATCCCCACAGACTGAGTTTATCCCACAGACTAAGTTTATTTCCACAGACTGAGTTTATTCCCACAGACTGAGTTTATTCCCACAGACTGAGTTTATTCCCACACACTGAGTTTATCCCACAGACTGAGTTTATTCCCACAGACTGAGTTTATTCCCACAGACTGAGTTTATCCCACAGACAGAGTTTATCCCACAGACTGGGTTTATCCCTACAGACTGGGTTTATCAGTTGCCTTAGGCTTGCCTTAGGCTTGCTCAGTTGGGGATATTCAAATTAATTAACCAATCATACCATTGATCAGCTCTACCAAACTTGGTTGTCTTTTTTCCAGTAATAAACAAACATTAAGTTGTTTTGATTGATACTGTGAAGCAGCTTTGATACAATCTGTATTGTGAAAAGCGCTATATAAATATATTTGACTTGACTTGACTTGACTTTATCCCACAGACTGAGTTTATTCCCACAGACTGAGTTTATCCCACAGACTGAGTTTATCCCACAGACTGAGTTTATCCCACAGACTGAGTTTATTCCCACAGACTGAGTTTATTCCCACAGACTGAGTTTACCCCACAGACGGATTTTATCCCACAGACTGAGTTTATCCCACAGACTGGGTTTATCCCTACAGACTGGGTTTATCCCACAGGCTGAGTTTATTCCCACAGACTGAGTTTATCCCACAGACTGAGTTTATCTCACAGACTGAGTTCATTCCCACAGACTGAGTTTATCCCACAGACTGAGTTTATCCCACAGACTGAGTTTATTCCCACAGACTGAGTTTATTCCCACAGACTAAGTTTATTCCCACAGACTGAGTTTATCCCCACAGACTGAGTTTATCCCACAGACTAAGTTTATTTCCACAGACTGAGTTTATTCCCACAGACTGAGTTTATTCCCACAGACTGAGTTTATTCCCACACACTGAGTTTATCCCACAGACTGAGTTTATTCCCACAGACTGAGTTTATTCCCACAGACTGAGTTTATCCCACAGACAGAGTTTATCCCACAGACTGGGTTTATCCCTACAGACTGGGTTTATCCCACAGACTGAGTTTATTCCCACAGACTGAGTTTATCCCACAGACTGAGTTTATTCCCACAGACTGAGTTTATTCCCACAGACTGAGTTTATCCCACAGACTGAGTTTATCCCACAGACTGAGTTTATTCCCACAGACTGAGTTTATCCCACAGACTGAGTTTATCCCACAGACTAAGTTTATTCCCACAGACTGAGTTTATTCCCACAGACTGAGTTTATCCAGCAGACTGAGTTTATCCCACAGACTGAGTATATCCCCACAGTCTGAGTTTTTCCCACAGACTGAGTTTATTCCCACAGACTGAGTTTATCCCACATACTGAGTTTATCCCCACAGACTGAGTTTATTCCCACAGACTGAGTTTATCCCACAGATTGTCCCCACAGTCTGAGTTTTTCCCACAGACTGAGTTTATTCCACAGACTGAGTTTATTCCCAAAGACTGAGTTTATCCCACAGACTGAGTTTATCCCACAGACTGAGTTTATTCCCACAGACTTCCCACAGACTGAGTTTTTTCCCACAGACTGAGTTTATCCCACATACCTAGTTTATTCCCATAGACTGAGTTTATCCCCACAGACTGAGTTTATCCCACAGACTAAGTTTATTCCCACAGACTGGGTTTATCCCTACAGTCTGGGTTTATCCCACAGACTGAGTTTATTCCCACAGACTGAGTTTACCCCACAGACTGAGTTTATCCCACAGACTGAGTTTATCCCACAGACCGAGTTTATCCCACAGACTGAGTTTATTCCCACAGACTGAGTTTATTCCACAGACTGAGTTTATCCCACAGACTAAGTTTATTATTCCCACAGACTGAGTTTATCCCCACAGACTGAGTTTATTCCCACAGACTGAGTTTATCCCACAGACTGAGTTTATCCCACATACTGAGTTTATTCCCACAGACTGAGTTTATCCCCACAGACTGAGTTTATTCCCACAGACTGAGTTTTTTCCCACAGACTGAGTTTATTCCCACAGACTGAGTTTATTCCCACAGACTGAGTTTACCCCACAGATGGAGTTTATCCCACAGACTGAGTTTATCCCACGGACTGGGTTTATCCCTACAGACTGGGTTTATCCCACAGACTGAGTTTATTCCCACAGACTGAGTTTATCCCACAGACTGAGTTTATCCCACAGACTGAGTTCATTCCCACAGACTGAGTTTATCCCACAGACTGAGTTTATTCCCACAGACTGAGTTTATTCCCACAGACTAAGTTTATTCCCACAGACTGAGTTTATTCCCACAGACTGAGTTTATCCCCACAGACTGAGTTTATCCCACAGACTAAGTTTATTCCCACAGACTGAGTTTATTCCCACAGACTGAGTTTTTCCCACAGACTGAGTTTATTCCCACAGACTGAGTTTATTCCCACAGACTGAGTTTATCCCACAGACTGAGTTTATCCCACATACTGAGTTTATCCCCACAGACTGAGTTTATTCCCACAGACTGAGTTTATCCCACAGATTATCCGCACAGTCTGAGTTTTTCCCACAGACTGAGTTTATTCCACAGACTGAGTTTATTCCCAAAGACTGAGTTTATCCCCACAGACTGAGTTTATCCCACAGACTAAGTTTATTCCCACAGACTGAGTTTATTCCCACAGACTGAGTTTATCCCCACAGACTGAGTTTATTCCCACAGACTGAGTTTATTCCCACAGACTTCCCACAGACTGAGTTTATCCCACAGACTGAGTTTATCCCACATACTGAGTTTATTCCCACAGACTGAGTTTATCCCCACAGACTGAGTTTATCCCACAGACTAAGTTTATTCCCACAGACTGAGTTTATCCCCACAGACTGAGTTTATTCCCACAGACTGAGTTTATCCCACAGACTGAGTTTATTCCCACAGACTGAGTTTATTCCCACAGACTGAGTTTACCCCACAGACGGATTTTATCCCACAGACTGAGTTTATCCCACAGACTGGGTTTATCCCTACAGACTGGGTTTATCCCACAGGCTGAGTTTATTCCCACAGACTGAGTTTATCCCACAGACTGAGTTTATCTCACAGACTGAGTTCATTCCCACAGACTGAGTTTATCCCACAGACTGAGTTTATCCCACAGACTGAGTTTATTCCCACAGACTGAGTTTATTCCCACAGACTAAGTTTATTCCCACAGACTGAGTTTATCCCCACAGACTGAGTTTATCCCACAGACTAAGTTTATTTCCACAGACTGAGTTTATTCCCACAGACTGAGTTTATTCCCACAGACTGAGTTTATTCCCACAGACTGAGTTTACCCCACAGACGGATTTTATCCCACAGACTGAGTTTATTCCCACAGACTGAGTTTATCCCCACAGACTGAGTTTATCCCACAGACTAAGTTTATTTCCACAGACTGAGTTTATTCCCACAGACTGAGTTTATTCCCACAGACTGAGTATATTCCCACAGACTGAGTTTACCCCACAGACGGATTTTATCCCACAGACTGAGTTTATCCCACAGACTGGGTTTATCCCTACAGACTGGGTTTATCCCACAGGCTGAGTTTATTCCCACAGACTGAGTTTATCCCACAGACTGAGTTTATCTCACAGACTGAGTTCATTCCCACAGACTGAGTTTATCCCACAGACTGAGTTTATCCCACAGACTGAGTTTATCCCACAGACTGAGTTTATTCCCACAGACTGAGTTTATTCCCACAGACTAAGTTTATTCCCACAGACTGAGTTTATCCCCACAGACTGAGTTTATCCCACAGACTAAGTTTATTTCCACAGACTGAGTTTATTCCCACAGACTGAGTTTATTCCCACAGACTGAGTTTATTCCCACACACTGAGTTTATCCCACAGACTGAGTTTATTCCCACAGACTGAGTTTATTCCCACAGACTGAGTTTATCCCACAGACAGAGTTTATCCCACAGACTGGGTTTATCCCTACAGACTGGGTTTATCCCACAGACTGAGTTTATTCCCACAGACTGAGTTTATCCCACAGACTGAGTTTATCCCACAGACTGAGTTTATCCCACAGACTGAGTTTATTCCCACAGACTGAGTTTATTCCCACAGACTGAGTTTACCCCACAGACGGATTTTATCCCACAGACTGAGTTTATCCCACAGACTGGGTTTATCCCTACAGACTGGGTTTATCCCACAGGCTGAGTTTATTCCCACAGACTGAGTTTATCCCACAGACTGAGTTTATCTCACAGACTGAGTTCATTCCCACAGACTGAGTTTATCCCACAGACTGAGTTTATCCCACAGACTGAGTTTATTCCCACAGACTGAGTTTATTCCCACAGACTAAGTTTATTCCCACAGACTGAGTTTATCCCCACAGACTGAGTTTATCCCACAGACTAAGTTTATTTCCACAGACTGAGTTTATTCCCACAGACTGAGTTTATTCCCACAGACTGAGTTTATTCCCACACACTGAATTTATCCCACAGACTGAGTTTATTCCCACAGACTGAGTTTATTCCCACAGACTGAGTTTATCCCACAGACAGAGTTTATCCCACAGACTGGGTTTATCCCTACAGACTGGGTTTATCCCACAGACTGAGTTTATTCCCACAGACTGAGTTTATCCCACAGACTGAGTTTATCCCACAGACTGAGTTTATCCCACAGACTGAGTTTACTCCCACAGACTGAGTTTATCCCACAGACTGAGTTTATCCCACAGACTAAGTTTATTCCCACAGACTGAGTTTATTCCACAGACTGAGTTTATCCAGCAGACTGAGTTTATCCCACAGACTGAGTATATCCCCACAGTCTGAGTTTTTCCCACAGACTGAGTTTATTCCCACAGGCTGAGTTTATCCCACTGACTGAGTTTATCCCACATACTGAGTTTATCCCCACAGACTGAGTTTATTCCCACAGACTGAGTTTATCCCACAGATTATCCCCACAGTCTGAGTTTTTCCCACAGATTATCCCCACAGTCTGAGTTTATTCCCAAAGACTGAGTTTATCCCCACAGACTGAGTTTATCCCATAGACGAAGTTTATTCCCACAGACTGAGTTTATCCCCACAGACTGAGTTTATTCCCACAGATTGAGTTTATTCCCACAGACTGAGTTTATCCCACAGACTGAGTTTATTCCCACAGGCTGAGTTTATTCCACAGACTGAGTTTATTCCCACAGACTGAGTTTATCCAGCCGACTGAGTTTATCCTACAGACTGAGTTTATTCCCACAGACTGAGTTTGTCCCACAGACTAAGTTTATTCCCACAGACTGAGTTTATTCCCACAGACTGAGTTTATTCCCACAGACTGAGTTTATCCAGCCGACTGAGTTTATCCCACAGACTGAGTATATCCCCACAGTCTGAGTTTTTCCCACAGACTGAGTTCATTCCCACAGACTGAGATTATTCCCACAGACTGAGTTTATCTCACAGATTATCCCCACGGTCTGAGTTTTTCCCACAGACTGAGTTTATTCCCACAGACTGAGTTTATCCCACTGACGGAGTTTATTCCCACAGACTGAGTTTATCCCACAGACTGAGTTTATCCCACAGACTGAGTTTATTCCCACAGACTGAGTTTATCCCACAGACTGAGTTTATTCCCACAGACTGAGTTTATCCCACAGACTAAGTTTATTCCCACAGACTGAGTTTATCCCACAGACTGAGTTTATTCCCACAGACTGAGTTTATCCAGCCGACTGAGTTTATCCCACAGACTGAGTTCATTCCCACAGACTGAGTTTGTCCCACAGACTAAGTTTATTCCCACAGACTGAGTTTATTCCCACAGACTGAGTTTATTCCCACAGACTGAGTTTATTCCCACAGACTGAGTTTATCCAGCCGACTGAGTTTATCCCACAGACTGAGTATATCCCCACAGTCTGAGTTTTTCCCACAGACTGAGTTTATTCCCACAGACTGAGATTATTCCCACAGACTGAGTTTATCTCACAGATTATCCCCACAGTCTGAGTTTTTCCCACAGACTGAGTTTATTCCCACAGACTGAGTTTGTCCCACTGACGGAGTTTATCCCACAGACTGAGTTTATCCCACAGATTGGGTTTATCCCTACATATTGGGTTTATCCCACAGACTGAGTTTATTCCCACAGACTGAGTTTATCCCACAGACTAAGTTTATCCCACAGACTGAGTTTATTCCCACAGACTGAGTTTATCCCACAGACTGAGTTTATCCCACAGACTGAGTTTATTCCCACAGACTGAGTTTATCCCACAGACTGAGTTTATCCCCACTGACTGAGTTTATCCCACAGACTAAGTTTATTCCCACAGACTGAGTTTATCCCACAGACTGAGTTTATCAGACTGAGTTTATTCCCACAGACTGAGTTTATCCCACAGACTGAGTTTATTCCCACAGACTGAGTTTATCCCCACAGACTGAGTTTATCCCACAGACTAAGTTTATTCCCACAGATTGAGTTTATCCCACAGACTAAGTTTATTCCCACAGACTGAGTTTATCCCACAGACTGAGTTTATCAGACTGAGTTTATCCCCACAGACTGAGTTTATTCCCACAGACTGAGTTTATTCCCACAGACTGAGCTTATTCCCACAGACTTCCCACAGACTGAGTTTATTCCCACAGACTGAGTTTATCCCACAGACTAAGTTTATTCCCACAGACTGAGTTTATTCCCACAGACTGAGTTTATCCCACAGACTGAGTTTATTCCCACAGACTGAGTTTATCCCACAGACTGAGTTTATCAGACTGAGTTTATCCCACAGACTGAGTTTATCAGACTGAGTTTATCCCACAGACTAAGTTTATCCCACAGACTGAGTTTTTTCCCACAGACTGAGTTTATCCCACAGACTGAGTTTATCCCACAGACTGAGTTTATTCCCACAGACTGAGTTTACCTCCTTACCGGCTCTATCCCTGCTGCCCTCAAGGAGGCCACTGTCACTCCTTTGCTCAAGAAGCCTTCACTGGATACTACTGTGTTAAATAATTTCCGTCCTATCTCTGTTTTTCCTTTTGTCACTAAGGTGTTGGAAAAGTTGTTCTTGACCAACTCCAGCTCTTTCTAAAACGCAATGATATCTCTGAAAAATTTCAATCTGGTTTTAAGTCTGCTCACAGTACTGAATCTGCTCTGCTGAGAGTGTTAAATGACATCTATCGCTCCACTGACACTGGTGACTCTGTGGCTCTTGTCCTTCTTGATCTGTCGGCAGCTTTTGATACTATCGACCACTCTATCCTGTTATCCAGACTAGAATATGATGTGGGGCTAAAAGGTGTCGTCCTCCAGTGGTTCCAATCTTATCTCTCGGGTCGTACTTTCAGAGTCAAGCTAGGAAATTGCTCTTCCTCTGTTCCTCTTCTGCAAGTGTGCGCAACTTGGGCGTTTGTCTGGATGAGTCTTCAAACCGCTCGTCTTCAACTGGTGCAAAATGCCGCCGCAAGATTCCTCACAAATAGTCGGAAAAGTGACCACATCACCCCAATTCTGAGGTCTCTTCACTGGTTGCCCATTAATCTCAGAATCGAGTTTAAAATCCTGTTATTTGTGTACAAAGCCCTATGCAACCAAGCGCCTAGCTATCTAACTGAACTGCTATAACCTTACACGCCGTCAAGAAGTCTGAGATCAGGTGAAAAAAATCTGTTACAAGTCCTTCAATGCAGACTTAAACGTAGAGGGGATCGAGCTTTTTCCGTGGTTGGGCCTCGGCTATGGAACAATTTGCCCTTGGACGTTCGGATAGCCCCTACTGTGAATTCCTTTAAGTCAATTTTAAAAACGCACTTGTTCTCTTTGGCCTATAAATAAGGTGCATGTACATGTGTATATATATATGTGCATATGTGTACATATATGTGTGTGTATGTATGTGCGTGTGTGTGTATGTGTATTTATATGCACATATGTATGTGTGTGTACGTGTGCGTATGGGTAGATATATATATACTTATATATTCCTTTCTGTCTATTTTTATATTTCTCTCCTTTGAGTATGATACTAGTATTAAAGCTGTTACTGTCTTTTCTGTTTTTATTTTCTATTACTGATAATCTCTGAGACTGCTTGGACGTCTACAGTTTTAAGCTGTTCTTAACCTTTTTGTACTGTTCTATGATGTGAACAGTCTGAGTTTATCCCACAGACTGAGTTTATTCCCACAGAACTGAGTTTATTCCCACAGACTGAGTTTATTCCCACAGACTGAGTTTATTCCCACATACTGAGTTTATTCCCACAGACTGAGTTTATCCCACAGACTGAGTTTATTCCCACATACTGAGTTTATTCCCACAGACTGAGTTTATTTCCACAGACTGAGTTTATCCCACAGACTAAGTTTATTCCCACAGACTGAGTTTATCCAGCAGACTGAGTTTATTCCCACAGACTGAGTTTATTCCCACAGACTGAGTTTATCCCACAGACTGAGTTTATTCCCACAGACTGAGTTTATCCCACATACTGAGTTTATCCCCACAGATTGAGTTTATCCCACAGACTGAGTTTATTCCCACAGACTGAGTTTATCCCACATACTGAGTTTATCCCCACAGATTGAGTTTATCCCACAGACTGAGTTTATCCCCACAAACTGAGTTTATTCCCACAGACTGAGTTTATCCCACAGACTGAGCTTATTCCCACAGACTGAGTTTATCCAGCAGACTGAGTTTATTCCCACAGACTGAGTTTATTCCCACAGACTGAGTTTATCCCACAGACTGAGTTTATTCCCACAGACTGAGTTTATCCCACAGACTAAGTTTATTCCCACAGACTGAGTTTATCCAGCAGACTGAGTTTATTCCCACAGACTGAGTTTATTCCCACAGACTGAGTTTATCCCACAGACTGAGTTTATTCCCACAGACTGAGTTTATCCCACATACTGAGTTTATCCCCACAGATTGAGTTTATCCCACAGACTGAGTTTATTCCCACAGACTGAGTTTATCCCACATACTGAGTTTATCCCCACAGATTGAGTTTATCCCACAGACTGAGTTTATCCCCACAAACTGAGTTTATTCCCACAGACTGAGTTTATCCCACAGACTGAGTTTATTCCCACAGACTGAGTTTATCCAGCAGACTGAGTTTATCCCACAGACTGAGTATATCCCACAGACTGAGTTTATCCCACAGACTGAGTTTATTCCCACAGACTGAGTTTATCCCACAGACTGAGTTTATTCCCACAGACTGAGTTTATCCCACAGACTGAGTATATCCCCACAGACTGAGTTTATTCCACAGACTGAGTTTATCCCAAAGACTGAGCTTATCCCACAGACTGAGTTTATCCCCACAGATTGAGTTTATCCCACAGACTGAGTTTATCCCCACAGATTGAGTTTATCCCCACAGACTGAGTTTATCCCACAGACTGAGTTTATCCCCACAGATTGAGTTTATCCCACAGACTGAGTTTATTTCCACAGATTGAGTTTATCCCCACAGACTGAGTTTATCCCACAGACTGAGTTTATCCCCACAGATTGAGTTTATCCCACAGACTGAGTTTATCCCCACAGATTGAGTTTATCCGACAGACTGAGTTTATCCCCACAGACTGAGTTTATCCCCACAGACTGAGTTTATCCCACAGACTGAGTTTATCCCCACAGATTGAGTTTATCCCACAGACTGAGTTTATCCCCACAGATTGAGTTTATCCAGCAGACTGAGTTTATCCCACAGACTGAGTATATCCCCACAGA
Source organism: Gila orcuttii (assembly GCA_026230005.1). Lineage (NCBI taxonomy): Eukaryota > Metazoa > Chordata > Actinopteri > Cypriniformes > Leuciscidae > Gila > Gila orcuttii. Next base: position 875,681 of record JAPDVR010000008.1, on the reverse strand, counting down.
CTGAGTTTATTCCACAGACTGAGTTTATCCCACAGACTGAGCTTATCCCACAGACTGAGTTTATCCCCACAGATTGAGTTTATCCCACAGACTGAGTTTATCCCACAGACTGAGTTTATCCCCACAGATTGAGTTTATCCCACAGACTGAGTTTATCCCACGGACTGGGTTTATCCCTACAGACTGGGTTTATCCCACAGACTGAGTTTATCCCCACAGATTGAGTTTATCCCACAGACTGAGTTTATCCCACGGACTGGGTTTATCCCTACAGACTGGGTTTATCCCACAGACTGAGTTTATCCCACAGACTGAGTTCATCCCAGAGACTGAGTTTATTCCCACAGAACTGAGTTTATCCCACATACTGAGTTCATCCCACAGACTGAGTTTATCCAGCAGACTGAGTTTATCCCACATACTGAGTTTATTCCCACACAACTGAGTTTATCCCACATACTGAGTTTATTCCCACAGACTGAGTTTATCCCACATACTGAGTTCATCCCACAGACTGAGTTTATCCAGCAGACTGAGTTTATCCCACATACTGAGTTTATTCCCACAGACTGAGTTTATCCCACAGACTGAGTTTATCCCCACAGATTGAGTTTATCCCACAGACTGAGTTTATCCCACAGACTGAGTTTATCCCACAGACTGAGTTCATCCCAGAGACTGAGTTTATTCCCACAGAACTGAGTTTATACCACATACTGAGTTCATCCCACAGACTGAGTTTATCCAGCAGACTGAGTTTATCCCACATACTGAGTTTATTCCCACACAACTGAGTTTATCCCACATACTGAGTTTATTCCCACAGACTGAGTGTATCCCACATACTGAGTTCATCCCACAGACTGAGTTTATCCAGCAGACTGAGTTTATCCCACATACTGAGTTTATTCCCACAGACTGAGTTTATCCCACATACTGAGTTCATCCCACAGACTGTTTATCCAGCAGACTGAGTTTATCCCACATACTGAGTTTATTCCCACAGACTGAGTTTATTCCCACACAACTGAGTGTATCCCACATACTGAGTTTATTCCCACAGACTGAGTTTATCCCACAGACTGAGTTTATCCCACAGACTGAGTTTATTCCCACAGACTGAGTTTATTCCCACAGACTGAGTTTATCCCACAGACTGAGTTTATCCCCACAGACTGAGTTTATTCCCACAAACTGAATTGTTTACTGAATTGTTTACTGAATTGGGGTCGTGGGAATAAACAATTCAGTTTGTGGGGATAAAGTCAGTCTGTGGGAATAAACTCAGTCTGTTTATTCCTTTATTCCCACAGTTTTTCATGTGTTTTTCTGCTTGAGTGCCTGAACATTTACACACACACACTCTCATACATACTAAAATTCACTCACACACACACACACACACACACACACTCACACACACACACACACACACACACACACACACACACACACACACACACACACACACACACACACTCAAACTCTCTCTGATGTGCAGTTCCTCAGGTGTTGCGCATCTGCGGCGAGTTCATCGAGGAACACGGGGTCGTGGACGGGATCTACAGACTGTCTGGAGTCTCATCCAACACACAGAAACTAAGGTGTGTGTGAGTGTCTGTGTGAGAGTGTGTGAGTCTGTATGTGTGTGTGTGTGTGTGTGTGTGTGTGTGTATGTGTGTGTGTGTGTGTGTGTGTGTGTGACATTTAAAGGCTTTAACACACTGATAGAGGAGTTTGTCTCATTGCAGGAGTGAGTTTGACTCTGAAGGGTCTCCGGATCTGAATAAGGACGTGTATCTGCAGGACATTCACTGCGTGAGCTCCGTGTGTAAAGCGTATTTCAGAGAACTGCCCAACCCTCTGCTCACATATGAGCTGTACGACCGCTTCGCAGTGAGTCTCTGACAACATGAGCTGAGAAAGGCTTTTAAATACCTTTAAATGTTTGCAAATGAAGAAGGTAGATGTTGATCAATATGCAAAGTATTGGATGATATAATGCCAATATTTAATGAGATGTATAATGGCTGTATCCATATGTTCATATTGTTCTCAATTACTAAAAGTTACACATAGGTCCAAAGAGTTTGTTTCTTTCTTTTGATATATTGCATGTTCATATATTCATTCAACAAATATATTCCGGGGGCCTTGAAAATTTTGGGAAAATTATCAAAAATGCTGCCGCTGATGGAGAAGGTTTTTTATTATTTGTCACATACATGTGATGCAATGTAGTGAAATGATTTCCCATGATTTCCGTTACACAAATGCAAAAATACTAACTACAATAAGATAAAGAGAAAAATAAACAAACCAATAATTGAAAAACATAAATATAAATATCTGTAATTGTATGTGTTTTTACATGGCTTAAAAGTTCTTCAGATTTATGTAACATAACGGTGCATTTCAGCAGTTAATCTCATGTGCTTTAAAGTATTATTTTGCGCTTCTAAGACGTGTTGTTCTCTCGTCAGGAGTCTATCATTTATACAGACTCTAAATCAAGCAATGCACACTTTAAAAATGGATCATCCTTTGGTGAACTGTATCTTAACCAAAGTGAATTATCTACTAAATCAGTTCTTCAGTATTATCTTCTGCTGGGTTCCAGGCAGCTGCTAATGAAGCTCTTAATCAGGAAGTTAATGAATGTCGATGAAAAATTAGAATATCGTGCAAAAGTTCATTTATTTCAGTAATTCAACTTAGAAGGTGAAACTAATATATTTTATATAGACTCATTACATCCAAAGTGAGATATTTCAAGCCTTTATTTGTTATAATTTTGATGATTATGATTATGATTCTTACAGCTTATGAAAACCCCAAATTCAAAATCTCAGAAAATTTGAATATTACATGAAATCAATTTAAAAAAATGATTTTAAATACAGAAATGTCGGCCCTCTGTAAAGTATAATCATGCATATGTATATAGTTATATATACTAAATATATTAGTTTCACCTTTTAATTTGAATTACTGAAATACATGAACTTTTGCACGATATTCTAATTTTTCGAGTTTCACCTGTAAGTGGCAAGAAGAGTGGAATATGTGCAAGAATAATAAGTTATATGAAACTCATCCGGAAAAACAGACTTTTTTATGAAGTTACCTCACTAAAGGACTTATTTAGTGAGATTATGCCTGATTTTTTTATCATATGTTAATTTTAAAAATCTTGTATAATATGACTTGCTGTTTTTGTTTGTTTGGTTTTTATTGTATTTATATGATATTTGTATTTTTGTAATTGAATTTTTGCCATGAAAATAGCCTTGAATGCTGACAGGGCACTAAATAAAACCGTCTGACTCTAAATCTCTCGTCAGGATGCGGTGGCCATTCAGCTGGAGGACGAGAGACTGGTGAAGATCCGGGAGGTTCTGAAGGATTTACCGGCTCTTCACTACAGGTCAACCTTCATATAACACTGAACCAACACTCATATAACACTGAACCAACACTCATATAACACTGAACCAACACTCATATAACACTCAACCAACACTCATATAAAACTGAACCAACACTCATATAACACTGAACCATCACTCATATAACACTGAACCAACACTCATATCACACTGAACCAACACTCATATAACACTGAACCAACACTCATATAACACTCAACCAACACTCATATAACACTGAACCAACACTCAACACTCATATAACACTGAACCAACACTCATATAACACTGAACCAACACTCATATAACACTGAACCAACACTCATATAACACTCAACCAACACTCATATAACACTGAACCAACACTCATATAACACTCAACCAACACTCATATAACACTGAACCATCACTCATATAACACTGAACCAACACTCATATAACACTCAACCAACACTCATATAACACTGAACCAACACTCATATAACACTCAACCAACACTCATATAACACTGAACCAACACTCATATAACACTCAACCAACACTCATATAACACTCAACCAACACTCATATAACACTGAACCAACACTCATATAACACTGAACCAACACTCATATAACACTCAACCAACACTCATATAACACTGAACCAACACTCATATAACACTCAACCAACACTCATATAACACTCAACCAACACTCATATAACACTGAACCAACACTCATATAACACTCAACCAACACTCATATAACACTGAACCAACACTCATATAACACTCAACAAACACTCATATAACACTGAACCAACACTCATATAACACTCAACCAACACTCATATAACACTGAACCAACACTCATATAACACTCAACCAACACTCATATAACACTGAACCAACACTCATATAACACTGAACCAACACTCATATAACACTCAACCAACACTCATATAACACTGAACCAACACTCATATAACACTCAACCAACACTCATATAACACTGAACCAACACTCATATAACACTCAACCAACACTCATATAACACTGAACCAACACTCATATAACACTCAACCAACACTCATATAACACTCAACCAACACTCATATAACACTGAACCATCACTCATATAACACTGAACCAACACTCATATAACACTCAACCAACACTCATATAACACTGAACCAACACTCATATAACACTCAACCAACACTCATATAACACTGAACCAACACTCATATAACACTCAACCAACACTCATATAACACTCAACCAACACTCATATAACACTCAACCAACACTCATATAACACTGAACCAACACTCATATAACACTCAACCAACACTCATATAACACTGAACCAACACTCATATAACACTGAACCAACACTCATATAACACTGAACCAACACTCATATAACACTGAACCAACACTCATATAACACTCAACCAACACTCATATAACACTCAACCAACACTCATATAACACTCAACCAACACTCATATAACACTGAACCAACACTCATATAACACTGAACCAACACTCATATAACACTCAACCAACACTCATATAACACTCAACCAACACTCATATAACACTCAACCAACACTCATATAACACTGAACCAACACTCATATAACACTCAACCAACACTCATATAACACTGAACCAACACTCATATAACACTCAACCAACACTCATATAACACTGAACCAACACTCATATAACACTGAACCAACACTCATATAACACTCAGCCAACACTCATATAACACTGAACCAACACTCATATAACACTCAACCAACACTCATATAACACTGAACCAACACTCATATAACACTCAACCAACACTCATATAACACTCAACCAACACTCATATAACACTCAACCAACACTCATACAACACTGAACCAACACTCATATAACACTGAACCAACACTCATATAACACTCAACCAACACTCATATAACACTGAACCAACACTCATATAACACTCAACCAACACTCATATAACACTCAACCAACACTCATACAACACTGAACCAACACTCATATAACACTGAACCAACACTCATATAACACTCAACCAACACTCATATAACACTGAACCAACACTCATATAACACTCAACCAACACTCATATAACACTCAACCAACACTCATATAACACTCAACCAACACTCATATAACACTCAACCAACACTCATACAACACTGAACCAACACTCATATAACACTCAACCAACACTCATATAACACTGAACCAACACTCATATAACACTGAACCAGCACTCATATAACACTGAACCAACACTCATATAACACTCAACCAACACTCATATAACACTCAACCAACACTCATACAACACTGAACCATCACTCATATAACACTGAACCAACACTCATATAACACTCATATAACACTGAACCAACACTCATATAACACTGAACCAACACTCAAAACTCATATAACACTGAACCAACACTCATATAACACTAAACCAGCACTCATATAACACTGAACCAACACTCATATAACACTGGACCAACACTTATATTACACTCAACCAACACTCATATAACACTCAACCAACACTCATATAACACTCAACCAACACTCATATAACACTCAACCAACACTCATATAACACTGAACCAACACTCATATAACACTGAACCAACACTCATATAACACTGAACCAACACTCATATAACACTCAACCAACACTCATATAACACTCAACCAACACTCATATAACACTCAACCAACACTCATATAACACTGAACCAACACTCATATAACACTTAACCAACACTCATATAACACTCAACCAACACTCATATAACACTCAACCAACACTCATATAACACTCAACCAACACTCATATAACACTCAACCAACACTCATATAACACTGAACCAACACTCATATAACACTCAACCAACACTCATATAACACTCAACCAACACTCATATAACACTTAACCAACACTCATATAACACTCAACCAACACTCATATAACACTGAACCAACACTCAACCAACACTCATATAACACTGAACCAACACTCAACCAACACTCAACCAACACTCAACCAACACTCATATAACACTTAACCAACACTCATATAACACTCAACCAACACTCATATAACACTGAACCAACACTCATATAACACTGAACCAACACTCAACCAACACTCAACCAACACTCAACCAACACTCATATAACACTGAACCAACACTCAACCAACACTCAACCAACACTCAACCAACACTCATATAACACTCATATAACACTGAACCAACACTCATATAACACTGAACCAACACTCAACCAACACTCAACCAACACTCAACCAACACTCATATAACACTCATATAACACTGAACCAACACTCATATAACACTGAACCAACACTCATATAACACTCAACCAACACTCATATAACACTGAACCAACACTCCACCAACACTCAACCAACACTCAACCAACACTCATATAACACTCAACCAACACTCATATAATACTCAACCAACACTCATATAACACTCAACCAACACTCATATAACACTGAACCAACACTCATATAACACACAACCAACACTCATATAACACTCAACCAACACTCATATAACACTCAACCAACACTCATATAACACTCAACCAACACTCATATAACACTGAACCAACACTCATATAACACTCAACCAACACTCATATAATACTCAACCAACACTCATATAACACTCAACCAACACTCATATAACACTGAACCAACACTCAACCAACACTCATATAACACTGAACCAACACTCAACCAACACTCATATAACACTGAACCAACACTCATATAACACTGAACCAACACTCATATAACACTGAACCAACACTCAACCAACACTCATATAACACTGAACCAACACTCAACCAACACTCATATAACACTGAACCAACACTCATATAACACTCAACCAACACTCAACCAACACTCAACCAACACTCAACCAACACTCAACCAACACTCATATAACACTAAACCAACACTCATATAACACTGAACCGACACTCATATAACACTCAACCAACACTCATATAACACTGAACCAACACTCATATAACACTCAACCAACACTGAACCAACACTCATATAACACTCAACCAACACTCATATAACACTGAACCAACACTCATATAACACTCAACCAACACTGAACCAACACTCATATAACACTCAACCAACACTCATATAACACTGAACCAACACTCATATAACACTGAACCAACACTCATATAACACTGAACCAACACTCATATAACACTGAACCAACACTCATATAACACTGAACCAACACTCATATAACACTGAACCAACACTCAAAACTCATATAACACTCAACCAACACTCATATAACACTGAACCAACACTCATATAACACTGAACCAACACTCAAAACTCATATAACACTCAACCAACACTCATATAACACTGAACCAACACTCATATAACACTGAACCAACACTCAAAACTCATATAACACTCAACCAACACTCATATAACACTGAACCAACACTCATATAACACTGAACCAACACTCATATAACACTGAACCAACACTCATATAACACTGAACCAACACTCATATAACACTGAACCAACACTCATATAACACTGAACCAACACTCATATAACACTCAACCAACACTCATATAACACTGAACCAACACTCATATAACACTGAACCAACACTCAACCAACACTCAACCAACACTCAACCAACACTCATATAACACTCAACCAACACTCATATAACACTGAACCAACACTCAACCAACACTCAACCAACACTCAACCAACACTCATATAACACTCAACCAACACTCATATAACACTGAACCAACACTCATATAACACTCAACCAACACTCATATAACACTCAACCAACACTCATATAACACTGAACCAACACTCAACCAACACTCATATAACACTGAACCAACACTCATATAACACTCAACCAACACTCATATAACACTGAACCAACACTCATATAACACTGAACCAACACTCATATAACACTCAACCAACACTCATATAACACTGAACCAACACTCATATAACACTCAACCAACACTCATATAACACTCAACCAACACTCATATAACACTGAACCAACACTCAACCAACACTCATATAACACTGAACCAACACTCAACCAACACTCAACCAACACTCAACCAACACTCAACCAACACTCATATAACACTCAACCAACACTCATATAACACTGAACCAACACTCAACCAACACTCAACCAACACTCATATAACACTCAACCAACACTCATATAACACTGAACCAACACTCATATAACACTCAACCAACACTCATATAACACTGAACCAACACTCATATAACACTGAACCAACACTCATATAACACTGAACCAACACTCAACACTCATATAACACTGAACCAACACTCATATAACACTGAACCAACACTCATATAACACTCAACCAACACTCATATAACACTCAACCAACACTCATATAACACTGAACCAACACTCATATAACACTGAACCAACACTCAAAACTCATATAACACTGAACCAACACTCATATAACACTGAACCAACACTCATATAACACTCAACCAACACTCATATAACACTGAACCAACACTCATATAACACTGAACCAACACTCATATAACACTCAACCAACACTCATATAACACTGAACCAACACTCATATAACACTGAACCAACACTCATATAACACTGAACCAACACTCATATAACACTGAACCAACACTCATATAACACTGAACCAACACTCATATAACACTGAACCAACACTCATATAACACTGAACCAACACTCATATAACACTGGACCAACACTCATATAACACTCAACCAACACTCATATAACACTGAACCAACACTCATATAACACTGAACCAACACTCATATAACACTGAACCAACACTCAAAACTCATATAACACTGAACCAACACTCATATAACACTAAACCAGCACTCATATAACACTGAACCAACACTCATATAACACTCAACCAACACTCATATAACACTGAACCAACACTCATATAACACTGAACCAACACTCAAAACTCATATAACACTGGACCAACACTCATATAACACTCAACCAACACTCATATAACACTGAACCAACACTCAACACTCATATAACACTGAACCAACACTCATATAACACTGAACCAACACTCATATAACACTCAACCAACACTCATATAACACTGAACCAACACTCATATAACACTGAACCAACACTCAAAACTCATATAACACTGAACCAACACTCATATAACACTGAACCAACACTCATATAACACTGAACCAACACTCATATAACACTGGACCAACACTCATATAACACTGAACCAACACTCATATAACACTGAACCAACACTCATATAACACTGAACCAACACTCATATAACACTAAACCAGCACTCATATAACACTGAACCAACACTCATATAACACTCAACCAACACTCATATAACACTGAACCAACACTCATATAACACTGAACCAACACTCAAAACTCATATAACACTGGACCAACACTCATATAACACTAAACCAACACTCATATAACACTGAACCAACACTCAACACTCATATAACACTGAACCAACACTCATATAACACTGAACCAACACTCATATAACACTCAACCAACACTCATATAACACTGAACCAACACTCATATAACACTGAACCAACACTCAAAACTCATATAACACTGAACCAACACTCATATAACACTGAACCAACACTCATATAACACTGGACCAACACTCATATAACACTGAACCAACACTCATATAACACTGAACCAACACTCATATAACACTGAACCAACACTCATATAACACTGAACCAACACTCATATAACACTGAACCAACACTCAAAACTCATATAACACTGAACCAACACTCATATAACACTGGACCAACACTCATATAACACTGAACCAACACTCATATAACACTGAACCAACACTCATATAACACTGAACCAACACTCATATAACACTGAACCAACACTCAACACTCATATAACACTGAACCAACACTCATATAACACTGAACCAACACTCATATAACACTCAACCAACACTCATATAACACTCAACCAACACTCATATAACACTGAACCAACACTCATATAACACTGAACCAACACTCAAAACTCATATAACACTGAACCAACACTCATATAACACTGAACCAACACTCATATAACACTCAACCAACACTCATATAACACTGAACCAACACTCATATAACACTGAACCAACACTCATATAACACTGAACCAACACTCATATAACACTGAACCAACACTCATATAACACTGAACCAACACTCATATAACACTGAACCAACACTCATATAACACTGAACCAACACTCATATAACACTGGACCAACACTCATATAACACTCAACCAACACTCATATAACACTGAACCAACACTCATATAACACTGAACCAACACTCATATAACACTGAACCAACACTCAAAACTCATATAACACTGAACCAACACTCATATAACACTGGACCAACACTCATATAACACTGAACCAACACTCATATAACACTGAACCAACACTCATATAACACTGAACCAACACTCATATAACACTGAACCAACACTCAACACTCATATAACACTGAACCAACACTCATATAACACTGAACCAACACTCATATAACACTCAACCAACACTCATATAACACTCAACCAACACTCATATAACACTGAACCAACACTCATATAACACTGAACCAACACTCAAAACTCATATAACACTGAACCAACACTCATATAACACTGAACCAACACTCATATAACACTCAACCAACACTCATATAACACTGAACCAACACTCATATAACACTGAACCAACACTCATATAACACTGAACCAACACTCATATAACACTGAACCAACACTCATATAACACTGAACCAACACTCATATAACACTGGACCAACACTCATATAACACTGAACCAACACTCATATAACACTGAACCAACACTCATATAACACTGAACCAACACTCATATAACACTGAACCAACACTCAAAACTCATATAACACTGAACCAACACTCATATAACACTAAACCAGCACTCATATAACACTGAACCAACACTCATATAACACTCAACCAACACTCATATAACACTGAACCAACACTCATATAACACTGAACCAACACTCAAAACTCATATAACACTGAACCAACACTCATATAACACTCAACCAACACTCATATAACACTGAACCAACACTCAACACTCATATAACACTGAACCAACACTCATATAACACTGAACCAACACTCATATAACACTCAACCAACACTCATATAACACTGAACCAACACTCATATAACACTGAACCAACACTCAAAACTCATATAACACTGAACCAACACTCATATAACACTGAACCAACACTCATATAACACTGAACCAACACTCATATAACACTGGACCAACACTCATATAACACTGAACCAACACTCATATAACACTGAACCAACACTCATATAACACTGAACCAACACTCATATAACACTAAACCAACACTCATATAACACTGAACCAACACTCATATAACACTGAACCAACACTCATATAACACTGAACCAACACTCATATAACACTGAACCAACACTCATATAACACTGGACCAACACTCATATAACACTGAACCAACACTCATATAACACTGAACCAACACTCATATAACACTGAACCAACACTCATATAACACTGAACCAACACTCATATAACACTGAACCAACACTCATATAACACTGAACCAACACTCATATAACACTGAACCAACACTCATATAACACTAAACCAGCACTCATATAACACTGAACCAACACTCATATAACACTCAACCAACACTCATATAACACTGAACCAACACTCATATAACACTGAACCAACACTCAAAACTCATATAACACTGAACCAACACTCATATAACACTCAACCAACACTCATATAACACTGAACCAACACTCAACACTCATATAACACTGAACCAACACTCATATAACACTGAACCAACACTCATATAACACTCAACCAACACTCATATAACACTGAACCAACACTCATATAACACTGAACCAACACTCAAAACTCATATAACACTGAACCAACACTCATATAACACTGAACCAACACTCATATAACACTGGACCAACACTCATATAACACTGAACCAACACTCATATAACACTGAACCAACACTCATATAACACTGAACCAACACTCATATAACACTGGACCAACACTCATATAACACTGAACCAACACTCATATAACACTGGACCAACACTCATATAACACTGAACCAACACTCATATAACACTGAACCAACACTCATATAACACTGAACCAACACTCATATAACACTGGACCAACACTCATATAACACTGAACCAACACTCATATAACACTGAACCAACACTCATATAACACTGAACCAACACTCATATAACACTGAACCAACACTCATATAACACTGAACCAACACTCATATAACACTGAACCAACACTCATATAACACTGAACCAACACTCATATAACACTAAACCAGCACTCATATAACACTGAACCAACACTCATATAACACTCAACCAACACTCATATAACACTGAACCAACACTCATATAACACTGAACCAACACTCAAAACTCATATAACACTGAACCAACACTCATATAACACTCAACCAACACTCATATAACACTGAACCAACACTCAACACTCATATAACACTGAACCAACACTCATATAACACTGAACCAACACTCATATAACACTCAACCAACACTCATATAACACTGAACCAACACTCATATAACACTGAACCAACACTCAAAACTCATATAACACTGAACCAACACTCATATAACACTGAACCAACACTCATATAACACTGAACCAACACTCATATAACACTGGACCAACACTCATATAACACTGAACCAACACTCATATAACACTGAACCAACACTCATATAACACTGAACCAACACTCATATAACACTGAACCAACACTCAAAACTCATATAACACTCAACCAACACTCATATAACACTCAACCAACACTCATATAACACTCAACCAACACTCATATAACACTGAACCAACACTCATATAACACTGAACCAACACTCAAAACTCATATAACACTCAACCAACACTCATATAACACTGGACCAACACTCATATAACACTCAACCAACACTCATATAACACTGAACCAACACTCAACACTCATATAACACTGGACCAACACTCATATAACACTCAACCAACACTCATATAACACTGAACCAACACTCAACACTCATATAACACTGAACCAACACTCATATAACACTCAACCAACACTCATATAACACTGAACCAACACTCATATAACACTGAACCAACACTCAAAACTCATATAACACTGAACCAACACTCATATAACACTGAACCAACACTGAACCAACACTCATATAACACTGGACCAACACTCATATAACACTGAACCAACACTCATATAACACTGAACCAACACTCATATAACACTGAACCAACACTCATATAACACTGAACCAACACTCATATAACACTGAACCAACACTCAAAACTCATATAACACTGAACCAACACTCATATAACACTGGACCAACACTCATATAACACTGAACCAACACTCATATAACACTGAACCAACACTCATATAACACTGAACCAACACTTCATTTACTCAGCACACTGCAAAAAATGCTTTTCTTACTTAGTATTTTTATCTTGTTTCCAGTCTAAGAATTCTGAAATCAGGAAGCATTTACTAGGGAAGTAAAATGACATAAGAAAAAATCTAAATTAAGTGAGTTTTTGCTTAAATATAAATAAATATTTCGACTTTAATCTCAAAATTACTTTTACATGACATTACCATTTGTTTTAGGACGTCTATAGACGAGCATGAAGACTGTGTGTGTGTGTGTGTGTGTGTGTGTGTGTGTGAGTGTGTGTGTGTGTGTGTGTGTGTGTGTGTGTGTGTGTGTGTGTGTGTGTGTGTGTGTGTGTGTGTGTGTGAGTGTGTGTGTGTGTGTGTGTGTGTGAGTGTGTGTGTGTGTGTCTGTGTGTGTGTGTGTGTGTGTGTGTGTGTGAGTGTGTGTGTGTGTGTGTGTGTGTGTGTGTGTGTGAGTGTGTGTGTGTGTGTGTGTGTGTGAGTGTGTGTGTGTGTGTGTGTGTGTGTGTGTGTGTGTGTGTGTGTGTGTGTGTGTGTGTGTGTGTGAGTGTGTGTGTGTGTGTGTGTGTGTGTGAGTGTGTGTGTGTGTCTGTGTGTGTGTTTTAGGACGTCTATCGACGAGCATGAAGACTGTGTGTGTGTGTGTGTGTGTGTGTGTGTGTGTGTGTGTGTGTGTGTGTGTGTGTGTGTGTGTGTGTGTGTGTTTTAGGACGTCTATAGACGAGCATGGAAATATTTCGACTTTAATCTTGAAATGCTCGATTTTTTTTTTTGTTTACGTTGCGGTTCAGGGCTTCCGTAAGTAAATGCTTCTTGACATAATAATTTTTAGACATTTGGACTGGAAATGAGACAAAAATACTAAGTAAGAAAAGCATTTTTTTCAGTGTGTGGATTAGATTTACAATCTCTTTATGAACTTTTTGAAGTGGTAGTTGCGTCGCTGTCAATGGAGGGACAGAAATCTCTTGGATTTTATTTAAAACATCTTCGTTTGTTTTCGAAGATAAACATTTTTTAGTGAACTCCTTTAAGATCCACTGAAACTGTTCTTCCATGCCATCGCTGCGAAAACCCACTTTTTGAACGTTTATTTTTAAGAGAGAACCGACTTGAGGCGTGTAACGTAGTGCACAGGACATGGAAAAGACAATCTTACTTAAATATCATACTTTTATGGTGTTTTTGTTCTTTCTTGAGCTTTGACAGAATAAATCAGAATAAATGCCCTTGTGTTTCTGTAACACTCACCGTCTTCTAGAACTCTGGAATATCTGATGCGTCATCTGGTCAAAATGTCCACGTTTGCATCGGAGACCAACATGCACGCAAGAAACCTCGCCATCGTTTGGGCCCCAAACCTCCTCAGGTATTTGTATTACATTTATAAATGTGCATCGGAAGTGACTTACAGCTAATTTAGGGAATACATTTGATCAGATTGTTACCTGAAATGAAGTGGTATACACTAGCTGTGTTTCAATCCAACTCATTTAATGCACATTGAGATATCGCTTAAAAAAAACGCTGGATGGAAACGCCAAGATGTGCATAAATTCTAAAAATGTAATTTTACACTGTTAAATGTACAGTTTTTGGAAGTAAAAAAAGAACAAATCATCTTGTTTGTGTGAAGACGGCTCATGATTGCACTGAACATCACTATATTTACATGTCTAACCACTGTAAAATCAGCTAATTTTAGCTGGAAATCTTCCGGTAACAGGTTTTAGTGTAACATCTGCTGTGCCGAGAGTTTCACACAGTCAGAACTAAATAGTCATTTCTCCACATTCTTTACTAAGATTTTGCATCAGAAATACCAAAAATGAGACAATCTCTGCCTCTTGTTTTCAAAAGCCAAAAATGTTTACTTTAACTTTTAAATTCTTAAGTACATTGCAAAAAAATTATGTTGTTCTTGTTTTCCAGCGCATATATATAAACATTCTTGTTTAGCAAAATTAATGAAGATATTAAAATGCATCAAAATGAAGTGAGTTTGTGTTTAAAACAAGAACAAATATCTGCCAATGGAGTCAGAAAAATAATCTTGTTTTAACTCTGAATTAAAGACTCCATTGGCAGATATTTGTTCTTGTTTTAAACACAAACTCACTTCATTTTGATGCATTTTTACTTAATATCTTCAGTAATTTTGCTTCTTCTCCAGTAAATGTATCTTGATTTGAGAATGTTTAGATATTTGTGCTTGAAAACAAGACAGAAACACTGAGGAGGTTCATGATTTGCAGTTTAAATCTAAGTGAGTTTTTACATTGGTGTTGTAAGTGTCATTCTCAACAGGAACAGATTTATTTGTTGTTAGTAAATAATACTAATAACACAATAATACAGTGAATAATTCTGTGCAGATCGAAGGACATCGAGTCGACTGGTTTTAACGGGACGGCGGCGTTCATGGAGGTCCGGGTTCAGTCCATCGTGGTCGAGTTTATTCTCACTCATGTGGCCGAGCTTTTCCCTGGAACAGGTATTTTATCTTTCTTAAAGTCGGCTTGACTCGTCTTTTCTCCTCTATTGTGTCGTATATCGAGTGAAACGCTTCTGGAACAAGAACAAATGTGGGCGGGGCTTGATTGTGTCTGTGGAGAATTGATTGGATGGTTGTGGTTTGCTATTGGCTGATATCATGTGAGTGACAGGTTATAGCCCCGCCCACATCATCAGAGAAGAGAGAGATGTCACTCTCCTTATTTAGAATTGTTTTTTTCTTATACACTGCAAAAAATGCTTTTCTTACTTAGTATTTTTGTCTTGTTTCCAGTCCAAATATCAAAAAATTCTTAAATTAAGATGCATTTACTAGATGAGTAAAATGACATTAGATATTATGTCCTGTTTTCTGGGGGAATTAATAAAAATTAAGTGAGTTGATGCTTAAAAAAAGCAAAATTATCTTCCAATGGGGTAAGAAAAATAATCTGAGTTCAAAATGAAAACAAGATGATTTTTCTGACTTCATTGACAGACATTTGTTCTTGTTTTAAGCACAAACTCACTTTATTTTCATACATTTTTCAGATTTTTTTTGCTTCTCCAGTAAATGTATCTTGATTTAAGAATTGTTGAGTTGTTGTGCAGTGAGTGATATTCCATGTTTTACACAGGATTGACTGTGGAGCGCCGGAAGTCTCTTCCCTCTCCCTCGATTCTGTCCGGTCACGACGATCCCTTCTTCAAATCTCTCCCTCTCCACAGTCCCGGAAAGCTCAGTCCCGGAGACGGGCCTCCAGCCATGCGCTCGTACCACGCCATTATTGACGGCACTGACAAGTAAGACCGACGACGCGTCAAGAGCATCTCAATATCTTTATTATAAAGCAGTGATGGGGAAATGAAGCTTTAAACTGCATTTAAAGGGTGTTAAGGGTGTTTGCTGTGGCCATCTAGCGCTCCAAAAGATGAACCGCACTGCCTATATTTTTTATTTTTTTATTTACTCAAGTGTAACATCACTACTGTAACGTATGTGAGATTAGGATTAGTACATCTCCAATCAAGTTTATTTACTATTTCATGTTATTTTATTTTTTATTTTATTTCATGCTATATTTATTTTATGCATCCCCAATCAAGTTTTTTGTTTTTATTCTATTTATTTTTTCATGTTATTTTTATTTTTGAAATTTTCGATTTATTATTTTATTTTATTAAAGTGTAGCATCACTTCTATAAAGTATGTGAGATTAAGATTAGTGCATACACAATCCATTTTTTACGGTTTCATTTCATGTTTTTATTTATTTTTTTAACCCAGTGTAACATCACTCACATCAAGAGAGTTGAGAAAAGTGTGCCAAAGGATAATATATAGCTATATACTGATGCTTTGATGTAAACATTAACAGCATGTGGATATGAGGTGAATCCTGCTGTTCTCTTCTAGCTCACACTCACTCAATGATCGTGTGTGTGTGTGTGTGTGTGTGTGTGTTCAGGAGGAAGGGCTCCCTCAAAGGAAGGAAGTGGAAATCCATCTTTAATTTGGGCGGGAGACTCCACGATCCCCGCAAGAAGAGCAAATACTGTCCTAAAGGTACGAGCGCAAAACTCCCGAACTCCAGACGCGACTCATGGCTTGGGCACAGGGTTCGTAGAGTTCGTAAAACAAAAGTACTTGAGTTTGACTACCGGTATTTGAAATATAAGTCCTGGAAAACCCTTGACAACAGCCATATTTCTGAAAAGGCACTTGAAAAGTGCTTGAATTATTGAAAGACAATATATGTGAAAGAATTAGTGTTTAATTTCATCGATAAAACAATCTTTTCACGCAAAATTAACAACGCAGACCGTCTGATATAGAGCCTTTTTGCATGCTGTGAGCATGATATTATAAATATATATTTATTTTCATATAAATAAATTCATTCTTCAGGTCAATCATATATTCATGAGAAAAAAAATCAGGAAAATTATATCTTTGTCATCGTATCCAAGTTTCCACAGTCATTGCATGTGCTCCACTTTATGTGTACCATTTTGTTTTATTAGTTTATTTTTTATTTATCTATTCACCTTTTTTTAGAATTTGAAGGTAATAAAGATATTGTTTGATTAGTGAGATCTCTGATTGTCACTATCAGAGATAGTGACAGAGATAGGGACTTGAAAGTCCTGGAATTTCATTTGGCAGAATCTGTACGAACCGTTTGCAGGACTGAAGTCATCAAATAACTGTAAATATATATAATGCTTCTGTTTCTCATCATCTTCATCGATCTCAACGCACAGACAAAGAGAAGGCGACGCTGAGGCCTGCGAAGAGCATGGACTCTCTGAGCTCTGGCCTGTTAACAGCTGAAGGTATGAGGAGGATCGTCACAGATACACAATCTCCTGTGTGTGTGGATTAAACAACAGCTCATATACACTCATATACACTCAAATACACTCATATACACTCAAATACACTCATATACAGTCATATGCACTCATATACACTCATATGCTCGCATATACACTCATATACACTCATATACACTCAGATACACTCATATATACGCATATACACTCATATACACTCATATACACTCATATACACTCAAATACACTCATATACACTCAAATACACTCAAATACACTCATATACACTCATATACACTCAAATACACTCATATACACTCATACACTCAAATACACTCATATACACTCATATACACTCAAATACACTCATATACACTCATATACACTCAAATACACTCATATACACTCAAATACACTCATATACACTCATATACACTCAAATACACTCATATACACTCATATACACTCATATACACTCAAATACACTCATATACACTCAAATACACTCAAATACACTCATATACACTCATATACACTCAAATACACTCAAATACACTCATATACACTCAAATACACTCATATACACTCAAATACACTCATATACACTCAAATACCCTCATATACACTCAATATACACTCAAATACACTCATATACACTCATATACACTCATATACACTCAAATACACTCATATACACTCATATACACTCAAATACACTCAAATACACTCAAATACACTCAAATACACTCATATACCCTCATATACACTCAAATACACTCAAATACACTCATATACACTCAAATACACTCAAATACACTCATATACACTCAAATACACTCATATACACTCATATACACTCATGTACACTCAAGTACACTCAAATACACTCATATACACTCAAATACACTCATATACACTCAGATACACTCATATACACTCAAATACACTCATATACACTCATATACACTCAAATACACTCAAATACACTCATATACACTCAAATACACTCATATACACTCATATACACTCATATACACTCATATACACTCAAATACACTCATATACAGTCATATACACTTATATACACTCATATACACTCATATACACTCATATACACTCATTTACACTCAAATACACTCATATACACTCATATACACTCATATACACTCAAATACACTCATATACACTCATATACACTCATACACTCAAATACACTCATATACACTCATATACACGCATATACACTCATATACACTCATATACACTCAAATACACTCATATACACTCAAATACACTCAAATACACTCATATACACTCAAATACACTCAAATACACTCATATACACTCAAATACCCTCATATACACTCAATATACACTCATATACACTCAAATACACTCAAATACACTCATATACACTCAAATACTCTCATTTACACTCAATATACACTCAAATACACTCATATACACTCATATACACTCAAATACACTCATATACACTCATATACACTCATATACACTCAAATACACTCATATACACTCAAATACACTCATATACACTCATACACTCAAATACACTCATATACACTCAAATACACTCATATACACTCATATACACTCAAATACACTCATATAAACTCAAATACACTCATATACACTCAAATACACTTATATACACTCATATACACTCAAATACACTCATATACACTCAAATACACTCATATACACTCAAATACACTCATATACACTCATATACACTCAAATACACTCAAATACACTCAAATACACTCATATACACTCATATACACTCAAATACACTCAAATACACTCATATACACTCAAATACACTCATATACACTCATATACACTCATATACACTCAAATACACTCATATACACTCAAATACACTCATATACACTCAAATACACTCAAATACACTCATATACACTCAAATACACTCAAATACACTCATATACACTTAAATACACTCAAATACACTCATATACACTCATATACACTCAAATACACTCATATACACTCATATACACTCAAATACACTCAAATACACTCATATACACTCATATACACTCAAAAACACTCAAATACACTAATATACACTCAAATACACTCATATACACTCATATACACTCAAATACACTCATATACACTAAAATACACTCAAATACACTCATATACACTCAAATACACTCATATACACTAAAATACACTCATATACACTCAAATACACTCATATACACTCATATACACTAAAATACACTCATATACACTCATATACACTCAAATACACTCATATACACTCAAATACACTCATATACACTCATATACACTCAAATACACTCATACACTCATATACACTCATATACACTCAAATACACTCATACACTCATATACACTCATATACACTCATATACACGCATATACACTCAAATACACTCATATACACTAAAATACACTCAAATACACTCAAATACACTCATATACACTCAAATACACTCATATACACTAAAATACACTCATATACACTCATATACACTAAAATACACTCATATACACTCATATACACTCATATACACGCATATACACTCATATACACTCATATACACGCATATACACTCATATACACTCATATACACTCATATACACTCAAATACACTCATATACATTAAAATACACTCATATACACTCATATACACTCAAATACACTCATATACACTCATATACACTCATATACACTAAAATACACTCATATACACTCAAATACACTCATATACACTCAAATACACTCATATACACTCATATACACTCAAATACACTCAAATACACTCATATACACTCAAATACACTCATATACACTCAAATACACTCATATACACTCATATACACTCAAATACACTCATATACACTAAAATACACTCATATACACTCATATACACGCATATACACTCATATACACTCATATACACTCAAATACACTCATATACATTAAAATACACTCATATACACTCATATACACTCAAATACACTCATATACACTCATATACACTCATATACACTAAAATACACTCATATACACTCAAATACACTCATATACACTCAAATACACTCATATACACTCATATACACTCAAATACACTCAAATACACTCATATACACTCAAATACACTCATATACACTCAAATACACTCATATACACTCATATACACTCAAATACACTCATATACACTCATATACACTCATATACACGCATATACACTAAAATACACTCATATACACTCATATACACTCAAATACACTCATATACACTCATATACACTCAAATACACTCATATACACTCATATACACTCATATACACTCATATACACTCATATACACTCATATACACTAAAATACACTCAAATACACTCATATACACTCATATACACTCATATACACTAAAATACACTCAAATACACTCATATACACTCATATACACTCAAATACACTCATATACACTCATATACACTCAAATACACTCATATACACTAAAATACACTCATATACACTCATATACACTCATATACACTCAAATACACTCATATACACTCATATACACTCATATACACTCATATACACTAAAATACACTCAAATACACTCATATACACTCATATACACTCAAATACACTCATATACACTCATATACACTCAAATACACTCATATACACTCAAATACACTCATATACACTCAAATACACTCAAATACACTCATATACACTCAAATACACTCAAATACACTCATATACACTTAAATACACTCAAATACACTCATATACACTCATATACACTCAAATACACTCATATACACTCATATACACTCAAATACACTCAAATACACTCAAATACACTCATATACACTCATATACACTCAAATACACTAATATACACTCAAATACACTCATATACACTCATATACACTCAAATACACTCATATACACTAAAATACACTCAAATACACTCATATACACTCAAATACACTCATATACACTAAAATACACTCATATACACTCAAATACACTCATATACACTCATATACACTAAAATACACTCATATACACTCATATACACTCAAATACACTCATATACACTCAAATACACTCATATACACTCATATACACTCAAATACACTCATACACTCATATACACTCATATACACTCATATACACTCAAATACACTCATACACTCATATACACTCATATACACTCATATACACGCATATAAACTCAAATACACTCATATACACTAAAATACACTCAAATACACTCAAATACACTCATATACACTCAAATACACTCATATACACTCATATACACTCATATACACGCATATACACTCATATACACTCATATACACGCATATACACTCATATACACTCATATACACTCATATACACTCAAATACACTCATATACATTAAAATACACTCATATACACTCATATACACTCAAATACACTCATATACACTCATATACACTCATATACACTAAAATACACTCAAATACACTCATATACACTCATATACACTCAAATACACTCATATACACTCATATACACTCAAATACACTCATATACACTCAAATACACTCATATACACTCAAATACACTCAAATACACTCATATACACTCATATACACTCAAATACACTCAAATACACTCATATACACTTAAATACACTCAAATACACTCATATACACTCATATACACTCAAATACACTCATATACACTCATATACACTCAAATACACTCAAATACACTCAAATACACTCATATACACTCATATACACTCAAATACACTCAAATACACTAATATACACTCAAATACACTCATATACACTCATATACACTCAAATACACTCATATACACTAAAATACACTCAAATACACTCATATACACTCAAATACACTCATATACACTAAAATACACTCATATACACTCAAATACACTCATATACACTAAAATACACTAATATACACTCATATACACTCAAATACACTCATATACACTCAAATACACTCATATACACTCATATACACTCAAATACACTCATACACTCATATACACTCATATACACTCATATACACTCAAATACACTCATACACTCATATACACTCATATACACTCATATACACGCATATACACTCAAATACACTCATATACACTAAAATACACTCAAATACACTCAAATACACTCATATACACTCAAATACACTCATATACACTAAAATACACTCATATACACTCATATACACTAAAATACACTCATATACACTCATATACACTCATATACACGCATATACACTCATATACACTCATATACACGCATATACACTCATATACACTCATATACACTCATATACACTCAAATACACTCATATACATTAAAATACACTCATATACACTCATATACACTCAAATACACTCATATACACTCATATACACTCATATACACTAAAATACACTCATATACACTAAAATACACTCATATACACTCAAATACACTCATATACACTCATATACACTCAAATACACTCAAATACACTCATATACACTCAAATACACTCATATACACTCAAATACACTCATATACACTCATATACACTCAAATACACTCATATACACTAAAATACACTCATATACACTCATATACACGCATATACACTCATATACACTCATATACACTCAAATACACTCATATACATTAAAATACACTCATATACACTCATATACACTCAAATACACTCATATACACTCATATACACTCATATACACTAAAATACACTCATATACACTCAAATACACTCATATACACTCAAATACACTCATATACACTCATATACACTCAAATACACTCAAATACACTCATATACACTCAAATACACTCATATACACTCAAATACACTCATATACACTCATATACACTCAAATACACTCATATACACTCATATACACTCATATACACTCATATACACGCATATACACTAAAATACACTCATATACACTCATATACACTCAAATACACTCATATACACTCATATACACTCAAATACACTCATATACACTCATATACACTCATATACACTCATATACACTAAAATACACTCAAATACACTCATATACACTCATATACACTCATATACACTCATATACACTCATATACACTAAAATACACTCAAATACACTCATATACACTCATATACACTCATATACACTCATATACACTAAAATACACTCAAATACACTCATATACACTCATATACACTCAAATACACTCAAATACACTCATTTACACTAAAATACACTCATATACACTCATATACACTCATATATACTCATATACACTCATATACACTCATATATACTCATATACACTCATATAGTCAAACGTGTGGGATCTGTACGATTTTTAATGTTTTTAAAAGAGTCTCTTCTGCTCATCAAGGCTGCATTTATTTGATTAAAAAAAACAGTAATATTGTGAAATATTATGACAAATTAAAATGACTGTTTTCTATTTTAATATATTTTTCAAAATGAAATTTATTCCTGTGATCAAAGCTGAATTTTCAGCATCATTACTCCAGTCTTCAGTGTCACATGATTCTTCAGAAATCAGTATAATATGATGATTTGATGCTCAAGAAACATTTATGATTATTATCAGTGTTGAAAACAGTTATTTACATTTTTATTTAAGGATTCTTTGATGAATAGAAAATTTACAGGAATAAATTACACTTTACTATATATTCGCACAGAAAACAGCTGATTTACATTGGAATAATATTTCACAATTTTTACAGTATTTTTAATCAAATAAATTCATTTTTGATCACTGGAATAAATTAAACTTTACTATATATTAACATCGAAAACAGCTGTTAAAATTTTAATTTTTAATCAAGTAAATGCAGGCTTGATGAGCAGAAGAGACTCTTTTAAAAACATTAAAGATCGTACCGATCCAAAACTTCAGACTATAGTGTAATAATGAAGCGTCCTTTGCATGTTTGTTTTAATGTCTCTCAGATTCGAAACATCCTCCAGCTCTTCTTCCTCCTCTGCTTTTGCCCTCGGCCTCGGGCAGCTCAGAGGGCGTGGCTTCTGCCGGAGGGGGCGGGGCTTCTGCCGGAGGGGGCGTGTCCAGCGGATACGCGGTGACGTACAGGCGGACGGGCGGAGCTCAGGTCAGAATGTTTTTTTTACATTTTTTATTATTAATTCAATGCCATGAGAACAAGAGGTATTACATATTCACATTATCACATTAACATTAGCTAATGAAAAAAATAAAAGCGCTTTTATTTCAGCGCTTTTTTTGTTTTTTGTTTGCTCCAAAAGATTTACCGATACATATAATTTGAAGTTATTTTTAAAGTGTGAAAAATATGGTTTGTATCGAGCTCACTTATTTTTATGTATATGGTATTTTCCTAACAAAATAAATAATTGTATAATATGTTGTTCTTTACATTACAAATTGTCATCTTGATTATAAAAAAAGCACATCAAATACACAGATTTCTATCGTACACTTCAGTTTTCTACTAATAAAGGTTTCTAAATCTTTCCAAAATAGGATGATAATAATAATAATATTTTAGTGCACAAAATTCACAGATATATGAAATATTAAGCTTGAATCTTTCCAAATCATGCTTAGCTGGATCAATTCTGTGAAGTATTTTGTAAGACACTTCCTTAATTTTGTTATTAAAGAAGTAGTTCACTTTAAAATTAAAATTAGCTCATGATTTACTCTCCCTCAAGCCATCCTAGGGAGTTATACTAATAATTGTCCTGGCTCTTCCAAGCTTTATAATGGCAGTGAATGGCTAATTCTCCCCCGAAGTCTACAAAAGTGCATCTATCCATCATAAAAGTGGATGGATGGATGCACTTTTATCATGGATAGATGCACTTTTATCATGGATAGATGCACTTTTATGATGGATAGATGCACATTTATAATGGATAGATGCACATTTATAATGGATAGATGCACTTTTATGATGGACAGATGCACATTTATAATGGATAGATGCACTTTTATGATGGATAGATGCACTTTTATCATGGATAGATGCACTTTTATGATGGATAGATGCACATTTATAATGGATAGATGCACATTTATAATGGATAGATGCACTTTTATGATGGACAGATGCACTTTTATAATGGATAGATGCACTTTTATCATGGATAGATGCACTTTTATGATGGATAGATGCACATTTATAATGGATAGATGCACATTTATAATGGATAGATGCACTTTTATGATGGACAGATGCACATTTATAATGGATAGATGCACTTTTATCATGGATAGATGCACTTTTATGATGGATAGATGCACATTTATAATGGATAGATGCACATTTATAATGGATAGATGCACTTTTATGATGGACAGATGCACTTTTATGATGGATAGATGCACTTTTATGATGGATAGATGCACTTTTATAATGGATAGATGCACTTTTATGATGGATAGATGCACTTTTATAATGGATAGATGCACTTTTATGATGGATAGATGCACTTTTATGATGGATAGATGCACTTTTATCATGGACAGATGCACTTTTATGATGGATAGATCCACTTTTTTGTGCTTCAATCTGTCGGTTGCAATCCACTGCCATTATAAAGCTTGGAAGAGCCAGGACATTTATTAATATAACTCAGATTGTATTCGTCTGAAAGAAGAAAGTCATATACACCTAGGATGACTTGAGGGTGAGTAAATCATGGGGTAACTACTCCTTTAAACACAAAACTTATTTGTCAATCTCCATGTTTTGAGCTTAGGTCAGTATGGTGAGCGGAGGGACTCCGGGAACGTACAGTCGTCTGGACTCTGGGGGCGGAGCCAACGGGCCCGAAGGGGCGTCGCCGGGCGTGTCCCGATCGCCAGGAATGACCAGCAAAGCGGACCGGCGTGCCGGGATCCACATCTCCGGACCTTTTTCCGTGACCGTCCCGCTTCATATCACATCTGGACTGGCTCTGGGTGTGTTACACGGCGGCTGGAACGAGAGAGAGCAAACCGTGGAGGAAGACGAGGACGTTAAGAGCACCGATGGGAGCAAACATGATGATGTTCACGACGAGAGTAAAAGAGAAATCAGTGGTTGCCTAGAAGAAGGTCAGGTGGATTGTGGGAAGAATATGGCGGATATTAAGGAAGAAACTGTGCTAGAAGAAGGAGACGCACAGAGCGACAAAGAAGATCTGAGTCTGAATCAAGAGTCGGTGAAGGAGAACGAAGAAGATCCAATGCCAGAAGTCAAAGAGGAAGCCCCAGATGAGGATTACATGGGTAATATTCTGATTATCGTTCACTCAATTGTTTTCACAGTTTAGTTTTGCAGTGTTTTTATAGTAAAATGCAAAATATTGTTCTTCCTCAGTTTTTTTAAGTCTTAAAGTCCCCCTGTAGTCAATAATTTTATCCGTTAAAACTCATCTTTGATCACCAAAATGACATATTTAAACGTTTTTTCCTTTGAAAAAATATCTTCATGTCTTAAAATATCTTGAATGTAACTCGACACCCTTGCCTCATTTGGTATACGCGGTTCTATGAATAGGCAAATGAGCCCCGCCTCCACTCACTCACTCACTCAGAGATCCACTCGTTGACGATCACACGTTGATCTGATTGGTTACAAGGTAGTTTGTGACGTCAGAAACACCAGCGATTTCAAAGCATTTTTTTGAGACTGTCTTTGGTTCACTGCAGTTTTAAGGAGAAAATACTCAGCAATGCTGTCGACTTATGAATTTACACTAGGGTGACCACCATCAAACAAACCAAATGTGGGACGATTATAAGTTTGTGTGGGACAATGTGGGACATGTTACCAACACTAAAACATAATCTGAAACTGTTATATAATGTTTATCTAACTTAATAAAAACATTTGTATTCTGCCTTTCAGCTGATAAAAATACTTTGTTATTTAGTCCCTTCCAGAAAACAGCAACGCAAAGCGGGACGGGTGGTCACCCTAATTTACACATGGTTTGTCTTAAAACATATTAAAAACACCACATAGACATATAAACAACATTAAAAGCTGGATTTTTTTTTACCACAAAGGGACTTTAAAGGGAACCTATTATGCCGCTTTTCACAAGATGTAAAATAAGTCTCTTATGTCACCAGAGAGTGCAGAGAGTGTATGTGAAGGCTTAGCTGAAAATACCCCACAGCTCATTTTTTACAGCATGTTTAAATTGTTACTTTTTGGGGCTCAGAAAAACAATGCAAAGTCTTATCCATTAACTCTCTCTCTCTCTCCCTTTCATTATCATCAACATACACAGTGAATTCCACAAAACACTCGTTACAACTAACAGTAAATAAATATATACACACCTTTTCAGGGGGTGCTTAATGAACTGGTAAACTTTATATCCGATGAGCTGTAATAAAGTGCGTGCTCTCCCTTTTAATTTCTGCCGTGATCAGTAGCGTTAGGCCTATCGCACCGTAGACTGTAAGCTGGGTCACGAACAGTTGGTACAGATCCATCCTCGAGTAACAACGAGATAAAATAAAGACTGCTATGTTCATTCTTACATCTTATAACAAAACAAAAAGGGCGGGGCCTGTGTACAGCTCACTCAGGCCGGGTCTATGCTAATACAGCAGTGTCCGTCAACAGTCGTGGGCGAGGACTGTGTACAGCTCACTCAGGGCGGAGCTATGCTAATACAGCAGTGTCAATTAACAGTCGTGGGCGGGGCCTGTGTACAGCTCACTCAGGCCCGGTCTATGCTAATACAGCAGTGTCGTCAACAGTCGTGGGCGGGGCCTGTGCACAGCTCACTCAGGCCCGGTCTATGCTAATACAGCAGTGTCCGTCAACAGTCGTGGGCGAGGACTGTGTACAGCTCACTCAGGGCGGAGCTATGCTAATACAGCAGTGTCAATCAACAGTCGTGGGCGAGGACTGTGTACAGCTCACTCAGGGCGGAGCTATGCTAATACAGCAGTGTCAATCAACAGTCGTGGGCGGGGCCTGTGTACAGCTCACTCAGGCCGGGTCTATGCTAATACAACAGTGTCCGTCAACAGTCGTGGGCGGGGCCTGTGCACAGCTCACTCAGGGCGGAGCTATGCTAATACAGCAGTGTCCGTCAACAGTCGTGGGGAGGACTGTGTACAGCTCACTCAGGGCGGAGCTATGCTAATACATCAGTGTCAATCAACAGTCGTGGGCGAGGACTGTGTACAGCTCACTCAGGGCGGAGCTATGATAATACGCCAGTGTCCGTCAACAGTCGTGGGCGGGGCCTGTGCACAGCTCACTCAGGGTGGAGCTATGCTAATACAGCAGTGTCAATCAACAGTCGTGGGCGGGGCCTGTGCACAGCTCACTCAGGCCGGGTCTATGCTAATACAGCAGTGTCCGTCAACAGTCGTGGGCGGGGCCTGTGCACAGCTCACTCAGGGTGGAGCTATGCTAATACGACAGTGTCCGTCAACAGTCATGGCAGGGGCCTGTGCAAAAGTACGTCATTGCCCCGAATCTAAAAACGGCTTGTTCTGAGACACTGCTTATGATTTATGGGGATTAAATAAAAAGCACTGGGTGGATTTTTAGCATTATAGGGTGGTTGTGTACACACACCGCCAACACACATTTATGTTCAAACACCATGTAAAAGTGAATTTTGCATAATAGGTGCCCTTTAAATAATTTCCAAATAGAAAGGAGATGTTGAGTCATCATTACATGAAATAGTGTGTGATATAAAATGATGGCAGATGTAAATGGTTTTTCCCACAGAGATGAGAGGAAACCTCCTCCCAGCGCCGGTCAGTCCGCGCTTCTACGAGGACATGGAGTTTCCAGAACAGGACCTTCCGATGGATCTACAGGAGGCGTTTGGGTTCTTGGACTCGATGGACAACTGTGCTTCAAACCAGGTGTGTATACGTCTCATTGCTGCTTGTCCACTCTCTAGTGAGCGTCTGCTGTCTACATGAGCAGCACAACTGCTCTCCATTGAATTCTGTGGTTTTACGTATCAGAACATAATAAAAATCATCTGGTCTTTTGCAGGTCTTAAAATTAGGTAAATACAACCTCAGATTGACTGGGCCGGTGCAACACCTTGATTCTTTTGTTCTTCAGCCGTTCTGTTGTAGATTTTGTTAGTGTTCTTGGGATCATTGTCCTGTTGCATGACACACTTTCAGTTAAGCTTTAGCTGTCGGACAGTCGGCCTCACATTTGACTCTTGAGTAGTGCTGTCAAAATGGCTTAAAAGCTAAATTCGAATTTCTTTCTTGAATATTAGCAAAATTCGAATTACACTATATTGCGAAAAGTTTTTGGGACGTCTGCCTTTACATGCTCATGAACTTTAATGACATCCCATTCTTAATCTGTAGGGTTTAATATGGAGTTGCTCCACCCTTTGTAGTTATAACAGCTTCAACTCTTCTAGGAAGGCTTTCCACAAGGTTTGGTTTCTTGGCTTTCCACAAGGTTCACACAAGGAGTGTGTTTATGAGAATTTTTGACCATTCTTCTAGAAGCCCATTAGTGAGGTCAGGCACTGATGTTGGATGAGAAGCTCTCAGTCTCCGCTGTAATTCATCCCTAAGCTGTTCTATAGGGTTGAGGTCAGGACTCTGTGCAGCCAGTCCAGTTCCTCCACACCAAACTCCTCATCCATATGTTTATGGTCCTGCTTTGTGCACTGGAGCGCAGTCATGCTGGAACAGGAACATCCAAAAACTCTTCCCACAAAGTTGGGAGCATGAAATTGTCTAAAATGTCTTATTATGCTGAAGCATTAAGAGTTCCCTTGAGTGGAACTAAGAGGCCAAGCCTGAAAAACAACCCCTCACCACAACCCCCCCTCCACCAAACAACCCCACACCATAACCCCTCCTCCACCAAACAACCCCACACCATAACCCCCCCTCCACCAAACAACCCCACACCATAACCCCCCTCCACCAAACAACCCCACACCATAATCCCCCCTCCACCAAACAACCCCACACCATAACCCCTCCTCCACCAAACAACCCCACACCATAATCCCCCCTCCACCAAACCCCACACCATAATCCCCCCTCCACCAAGCAACCCCACACTATAATCCCCCCTCCACCAAACAACCCCTCACCATTATCCCCCCTCCACCAAACAACCCCACACCATAATCCCCCCTCCACCAAACAACCCCTCACCATTATCCCCCCTCCACCAAACAACCCCACAACATAATCCCCCCTCCACCAAACTTAACACTTGGCACAATGCAGTCGGGCAAGTACCGTTCTCCTGGCAACCGCCAAACCCAGACTCGTCCATCGGATGTGATATGTCATGTGTTGTTGTTCATCTGAGGTTGTATTTACCTAATTTTAAGACCTGCTAAGAACCAGATAATATTTATTATGCTCTGATATGTAAAACCATGGAATTCAAAAGTGTCCTTTCTTTTTCACATTACTACGCACACATATTATATATTTACAGATTTGTATATTAAATGCGATTAATCGGGATTAATCGATTAGACAGCACTAATAATAAAATAATTGGTTTATTATTTATGATCATTTAAGTTACATTATTTATTAAAATATTATCATTAAAATAAGTTAGTCACTAATAATAATTTGTTAAAATGTGTAGTTTAATAATGTTGGCTTATGTTTGAAACAGTGTTTATATTGTCTCTTGATGCTCCTCTTCCTGCATCTGACGTCGGTCTCGCTTTCTCTCTGTTTGCCAGGTTGAGTTTTCAGTCGAAGCACCTTGTTTTGAAATGGAATACGAGGAAGAGGAAGATCAAAACCAGGATAATCTGGCCGTTTCATGCTCATTGCAAAACTGCACTAATGACTCTGAAACACCGGCAGCCAAAATCAGCAGCCCGTCGTTCACACACAGGCTTATTCCTGGGAAATCACACAGTTTGCCTTATAAGTCCCGCCCCTTCCTACCAGCTCTGTCATTATCATCAGACGACGACTACAGCCCTGCTGATGATGATGATGATGAGTCTGATAAAGGCTCTGAATATGAGGACATGTTTTGTCACAGTCTCCCATCCAGTCGGTGTTTTCAGGGTCTCTCTTGGTCGGGTCCAGAAAACACTGTTGAAGCTCCTACTTTCAGCAATGTAGAAGTTCACTGCAGTAACCAATCAGAATGCTTAGATGGGATGCAAAACGTACTTCCTCCAGAGAACAGTAAAGCTGCTGAGCAATCGGAAGACGTGATTCCTACCGCTCCTACATTGACAGACAATAGTGAAAACACTTTTCATCTCAGTTCAGGTGTATTAAAGATGGATGAAAACAAGAAAGAAGAGGATGCTGGGAATGAGAAACACACGTTGATGTAAGTACCTGAAGCATATGAGTTTATAATCTCTTCCGCTAGTCCTCATTTGTATTTCAAGGTACAAAGACTTTTTATCTTGAGTTGGAACAACATAAAATGTGTAATGCTTATGTAATATTGGTTACACTTTATTTTAGGTGTCGTTGATACAGTGTAATTATATATTTTAGTACTGAGTAATATAGTACTTTCTATAGGGTTAGAGTAACCAGGATTAGTATTTGGTTGAGGTTTAGTTGCATGTAATGCATAATTGACTGTTATTACCATGGTAAGTACATGTAACTTGTAACAAGGATACTGTAAAATAAAGTGTTACTGTAATATTTTACACGTTTTGTTTGTGTACAGAAGGGAAGATGAAGCCAGTGACGAGGACACATATTTCGGACCGGACTCGATACCTTCTTCACCAGAGCCCGAAAAAACTGAGACCAATGAGCTTCCAGGTGCGGATGCTGCCAGTTACCATGGTAACAGTGAGGCGATGATCAATGAGCTTACTGTTGTCGACTGCATCTCACTGGCTCCTCAAGATCAACCATCGGAGAAAGAAACAGCGATTATGAGCGAGCGAGAGATTGAGGATGAGAAGAGTGAGGAAACAGAAGAGTTGAAAGAGTGTGAGAACAGCATCAACAAAATAAACACAGAGGAAGGAAAGTGTGACAATGATGAAGAAGATCCAAAGACTGGATCAGCTGAAGAATCTAGAGATGAGAAAGAAGTGAGTACGACTGAAAGGAAAGAAGATTTGGAAGGAAATAGTGGTGAGGAGAAAGAGGAAAGAGCAAAGGATGAACCTGTAAAAGAAGGAGAACAAGATGAAAGAAAGGAAGATTTAGTGGAAAATAGTGGAAAATGTGAGGAAGAAGAGGAAAAAGCAAAGGATGAATCTGTAAAAGAAGGAGAACAAGATGAAAGGGAAGAAGATTTCATGGAAAATAGTGGAGATTATGAGGAAGAAGAGGAAAAAGCAAAGGTTGAATCTGTAAAAGAAGGAGAACAAGATGAAAGGGAAGAAGATTTAATGGAAAATAGTGTAGATTATGAGGAAGAAGAGGAAAAAGCAAAGGATGAACCTGTAAAAGAAGGAGAACAAGATGAAATAAAGGAAGATTTGGTGGAAAATAGTGTAGATTATGAGGAAGAAGAGGAAAAAGCAAAGGATGAACCTGTAAAAGAAGGAGAACAAGATGAAAGAAAGGAAAATTTGGTGGAAAATAGTGGAGAATGTGAGGAAGAAGAGGAAAAAGCAAAGGATGAACCTGTAAAAAAAGGAGAACAAGATGAAAGAAAGGAAGATTTGGTGGACAATAGTGGAGAATGTGAGGAGGAAGAGGAAAAAGCAAAGGATGAACCTGTAAAAGGAGAACAAGAAGAAAGGAAAGAAGATTTAGTGGAAAATAGTGGAGAATGTGAGGAAGAAGAGGAAAATACAAAAGATGAACCTGTTAAAGATTTAGTGGAAAGCCATGAACGAAACACTGAGGAGGATGTGAACGTAAAAACAGAAGGTTTTGTTGAGGTAAACATTGAGGAGATAGTTGAAGGAAAAGAAGGTGCAGAAGAGATTCAGCGTGAAGAAAACGAAAGCCTCTCATCAACGGCTCCCAAACGTTTAGCAAATCAAGTGAAAGCGGTTCCCGCCGTCCCACCCAAACCTCAAAACTCAAAACTCACGGCCTTCGCGCTCAGAAAGCAGTTCGAGCACAGACACACACCGCTGGCGGACGGACAGCACGAGGATAAAGGAGTGGAGGAGCTGCTGAGCGATGAAGAGAAGCAGGAGGACGAGGGGCCGGGGAGTTGGGATGGAGTGGTGGACCGGAGGAAAGATCTGCAGAGGGAAACGGAGGGGAAGAGGAACAGCGGCGTCAGCATGTGCTTTGATGAAGCCGTCGCTCGCGCCACGGTGAAGAGGAGCAGAGAGAGGGAAAACACGGACCGGCTATCCGGCGCTCACTGGGACAGAGACGGCAGGAAAGATGGGAAAACTGACTAACTAATCAACTCAAGCACATCATGTGGAGCTTGTTTCCAGAACTAATTAAAAATTGCATTTTGCAATTTGGACTTTATAACTCGCGAGTTTGTGAGTTTGGTAACACTTTGTTACAGTGTTCTTATTACACGTGTTACATGTTTTTACTATAATATTATAATTAATAGCTATAAATTATACATAATTACGTGGAACTAAGCCTAAACCAAATCCTCATCCTAACCTGGTATGGTAACACTTTGTTACAGTTTCCTTGTTACACGTGTTACATGTTGTTACTATAGTAATAACTGTAACACTTTACAATAAGGTTCATTAGTTAACTACATTAGTTAACATGAACTAATAATAAACTCAACTTCTATAGGATTTATTCATCTTTGTTTGTTAATTTCAACATTTACTAATACATTATTAAAATCAAAAGTTGTATTAGTTAACATTAGTTAATGCACTGTGAACTAACATGAACAAACAATGAACAGCTGTATTTTTGTTAATAAATGTATTGCTCATGGTTAGTTCATGTAAGTTAATACATTAATGTTAACTAATGAACCTTATTGTAAAGTGTTACCATAAGAACTATAAATTATACATAATTACATGGAACTAACCCTAAACCAAACCCTCATCCTAACCTGGTATGGTAACACTTTGTTACAGTTTCCTTGTTACACGTGTTACATGTTACTATAGTAATAACTATAAATTATACGTAATCACATGCAACTAACCGTCATCCTAACCATTACCCTATAGTAAGTAAATGTAGTTACTTAATATTACTTAGTACTTAAATTTATAATTACAGTGTAACAAAGACACCTTAAAATAAAGTGTAACTGCGAGTTTATATCTATGTCACAATTACCTTTTTTATTCCGTGACAGAAACAAGCTTCCATAACATGATTGTGTAGTGTAAAATATTATGTGCAAAGAAAGGAGTGTATGTATCAAAATCTTTTATACTCTTTAATATTCTTATATTCTTTTTCAATTTACTCATTTTCTTATGATAAAATATATAAATATATGGGGGTGAGACTGTTTGTATAGCTTTTGTATCTCAAACCATTTCATAAATATTTTTTTTACATTCAAGTCTTCGTCTAAATCTCATTATACATACAAAATAAACTCAGCCACCCTTATGAATATTAATGGTAACAGTAGTTTCATGAACTAACAATGATAAATTCTTCTGAAGCATTTATTAATCTTAGTTCATGTTAATTTGAACATTTACATTTTTAAGATCAAAATGTGTATGTTAACATCAGTCAATGCACTGTGAACTAACATAAACAAATGCTGTAAGAATATATTGATAGTTCATGTTAGATATTGTATTAACTAATGTTGACATGAGATCTTATTGTAAAGTGTTACTATATTAACTGATTATCTGATGTCAGTGGTGTTCATTTTCACTCTTAATGGTTTAATGTTGTGATCATTGTGTTATAAATGCTAATGCATTCAAGGACAAATACATAAAGACCGAACACAAAAACTTAATTAAGAATAAGACAATCTGTATAGACAAGATATTGTTTTATGTTTTAATTTCTGTTGTTGTATTCAACACGCTATGCATTTAATTTCAATAAATTAGTATTTTCACTATAAATATATGGTGTATGTTTTGCTGTTTTTACTCATATTCAGATTTATTTCAGGTTTCAGAATGGTAAGTCTGACCATCTCTAAAATTCGGCACAAAATGTTTATTATAAACAACAAAGTTGTCATGTGATGCAAGACTTGTACATCAAAAATAAATACTGATGTGTCAATGATTTACCTATTTCGCTATGGTCAAATATTCACTAGAAGTAACTTCTACTTTGTTGAAAATCAATATTTAGGATTAAAACACTTCATTTTTACAGTGTCCTTGTTACATATGTAACATGTAGTTACCATAGTAATACCAGTAAATTATGCATAATTACATGCTAACTAACTCTCAACCAAAACCTAACTCTATTGTATGTAGTTACTTAATAATACTCAGTAGCCTACTTACATATATATTACACTGTAACAATGACACCTTAAAATAAAGTGTAACCAAAACGTTTCAGTATATCGTGAAACACAAAGTTATTCTCAGTAATTCGGGTCAGTGCGTTTTTCTATGGCGCTTCTAAACTAGGTTTTAATGTATTGAAACGAAAGCATCCGACATCTATTGGTCCTTCAAACGGTGACGTCACCTCACTAGGAACTGGTCATCTCTTTTGTGAGATTTGTGTAAACATTGGTACATGCTCGACTATTAACCCAGCGCGAGAAAACGCTCAGAATCACCATAGTCTTTATAAAAACACAATAGCCTTGTATTATTCGCCATTAAGCGTCTCTAATGTCTGCGTCGGCTGATATCCACGCGACGCTCGCGTCGATCCTCGAGCGCTTCGCCAAATGCGCGCTGCTGGAGATGAGTCGCGCGGTGGAGCAGGAGATGACGCGCCGGAAGATGGAGGTCGAGACGCTGATGCTCAAACTGCAGTTTACCGAGAGCGAACTGCGATCAGCCCGACAGAACCAGTCGAGCCTGCGCTCAGTGGGAACACAAGTCAACACCAGCGGACAGAGAGGTACTTCAGTTCACACGTATGACACTGTTTAAACTCAACATGATGCGGGACTCATCCCTGCCTTTTGCTCCTTTCAGTCTTTAAAGATGCTGTATGTAACTTTTTCACTCTACTATGTTTGCAGATGTTTTGGAAACATGCGCAGTTCACATACTCGTTTCTCTGAAAAACACTTCTACAGCCAGTTATTTTACTTTGAAATGTGCGTTCCGTGTTGGAATGTCTGTTTTTGTTTTGGTCTGTGTGACCCCGCCCACTGCCAGTTCACCCAATAGTCTTTCGAAACACATGGTATTGTAGCCTTGGAAACCACGAAGAAACTGGGTCAGAGATTGCAGAGTCCACATCCCCTAAAAAGCCTCTGTATCCATCTAAAAATCTCTATGAATGAGAGCATATTAAAACGCGGATAGATCAACTCTAAATCTCCTCAGCTTTCATTATCAATTGCGCTCTCATCATCTAATTTTCCATTTCTTATTCCATACCCAGATAGCATACTATAGCTAGGGCAGTGGAAAAGGTCACATGGGCCACATCTGGCCCACATACATCAGGCTGGCTTTAGTGAGAGTTGTGGCTTGCAGTGTGTGGCCCAGATGTGTTCTCTTCCGCTGCCCAAACTGAGGCCCGGATGAGGGGTCAGATATCATTTGCTATCTGGGTATGCTCTGATTCATTATTATGTTACAACACTGAAAGGGTTCACCCAAAAATGAAAATTCTTTCATATAATTACTCACCCTCATGTCGTTGCAAACAAAGACTTCTGTTCATCTTCGGAACACTAATGAAAGATGAAAAGAGATTTCTGTCCCTCCATTGTCAGTCTATGCAACGAGCACTTTGAACAGTTCATAATGAGATTCTAAAACAAATCCATGTGAATTGATCGGTTTAGATAAAATTTTCTAAAGAGACTCGATGGCTTTAAATGATGAACAGATTGAATTTAGGCTTTTATAAACAAATAAACATTCATCAACTCACACATTAGGTGTAAACGGAAGCTTCAACATGTTCACTTGACGTGCGAGAACCAATGAGGTTCATTCTCGAGTTACGCAACACGTTTGAATAAATGATAACAGAGATTTTGTTTTTAAGCAAACTTTTCCTTTAAAGGTGCAGTAAGCGATTTGTGAGAAAGCGCCACAACACACTTTGTAGCCAATCAGCAATAAGGGGCGTGTCCACTCATGATGGGGGAGGTGTTTGTGAATTTGGGGGCGGAGCTATCAAGATGGTTAGAGGCGTTTGTTTTGGTGATTTCAGATATCAACAGCGTTTCTCAGAAATCGCTTACTGCACGTTTAACAATGCATTTTGTATTTCATGTTTTATCCATAATTATTCTTTTTTTTCTCATCAGAGATATGCAGGCTCATGCAGGAAGACGGAATCAAATCAGTTCAGATCAAAGAGGAACACATGGAGGACGAACAGTGGGACAGTGGACCGAGTAAATACACTCAGAATTATGATAGTGCTTTTCTGTTTTATATCAGATGCCAAAATATGATATTCTAATATACTTTCTCAATCATTTCATGCTTATTTGGATGATTGATCTCATCCCTAGTTTCTCCTGCTCTTTGCCCGTTGGGTCCAGAGGTGGAAGACCAGGATAGTTTCAGCACGGGAACAACAGCACCAGCTAGAGTTGGTCAGAGATCACTTCATATCAGGACTAGTTCAACTAACCAATCTTTAGAATTATGGGCCTCTCTGAATTATGAACTCTGTTCTTTGTTCGTCAATCTGTAGGTAGCGATTTTATGCTAACGAGTAAAACGATTCCCGGTGGAATGTGGAATTCACCGGTGTCCGAGGAATATCCAGTGAACTCCGGAGCCCTGAGTTTGGATGCTTCTCCTCTGGAAACAGGTGAGCGATTCATCACAGGTGTGTCTCCGAACCGTCGGCACGTGGACGAACCGTACAGAACCGCTGCCGCTAACCACGCGCTTCCATCGGCCTCAGATCACAGACAAATATAAATGGTAAATGGACTGCATTTATATAGCGCTTTAACAGACCCATGGCCACCAAAGCGCTTATTGCCTCACATTCACTCATTCATACACCGGCGGCGGTGTCAGCCATGCTGTTTTTCCCCTTTACATTTAAAATGAAGTGTTTTAATACATTTTATGCTCTGATTAAGGCCTCAATATATACTTAGGGTGAAATCGAAGAACTTAAAGGGATAGTTCACCCAAAAATGTAAATTCTGTCAGTATTTACTCTCCCTCATGTTGTTCAACCCCGTAAGACCTTCGTTCATCTTCGGAACACGAATTAAGATATTTTTGATTAAATCTGAGAGCTGGATCACTCCTCCATAGGCTTCTAAGGGATTGAAACTTGTTCCCCGAAAAGTTATTAAAGACATCGTTAAAATAGTCCAAGTGACTACAGTGGCTCAATCTTAAGTTTATCAAGTGACGAGAATACTTTATGTGCGCAAAAACAAACAAAAATAACGACTTTATTTCAACTATTCATGTCCTTCTCTGTGGGCCTCGAGTCAGTTAGCGTAGTGTGATAGCGTAGAGCTACGTCACACGCAGGCTCACTATTGGCCGACGCTGGTCATGTGTGTGATGCGTGTGACGTACAACACAGAAGCGCTGCGCTGTTACACTAGTGAACTCACTCGAGGCTCACAGAGAAGGAAATCAATAGTTGAGGTTTGAAACGAAGTTTGTTTTCTGACTCCGGCTGGGAAACACCTCCGATCTCCCATTAGTCCGTGTGGTGATGATGTAACAGGTGGGCTGGCTCGGAGGCTCCGCCCTCTTCATTTCTCCTGTTCAGTCGGTCGAGGTCAGATGAACATGAACACACTGAGAGATGCTTTATAACAGAGACTGAAGCTGACACTGTTCTTCATGTTTAATACTGTAAAGCTGATGATTTAAAGCAACTATTGTAGAAAGTGCTGTAGAAATAAACGTGATGTGCAAAACATATCTGATGCTTTCTGAGCGGCTGTTTTTACATTTTTGTTGTACATTTATTTAATTTTTGAGAGTAAAGCACTCAAACAGCAGTGTCGGGATATTCGCTAACAGTAAAACATTATTTCGTACATCTTTTCACCTCAAGGCTATTCTTGCTAAGTTGGTGAGTGAATTTTCTCTAAGTTCGGACAAGTTACTTCTGTGAATAAACTAAAATTAAACAGAATTACAAGAGTAGCAGGTAAAATCATGGGATCCAAGCAAAAGTCAGTCGATCAATTATATGAAATTGCTGTTCAGAGAAAAGCTTTGACTATAACAAGAGACACAACACACCCTTTGAATCATGTTTTTGAATTATTACCATCTCGTCGTCATTATAGAACACCAAAAGCAATATATAAACAAACTTTTGTATCAAATGCAACAAGTCTTTTGAATAAGGTGCTTTTATATTGAGTATTGTTAATTGTTTTGTGATTGTATGGCGAGGCCAAAGACCAAT
Source organism: Gila orcuttii (assembly GCA_026230005.1). NCBI lineage: Eukaryota > Metazoa > Chordata > Actinopteri > Cypriniformes > Leuciscidae > Gila > Gila orcuttii. The sequence goes on along the minus strand of JAPDVR010000008.1, from coordinate 834,054 downwards.
TTTCAGTTAAGGCTGAACAATAAAGTACAACAAATGAAGAATGAAAGATCTTTGCCATGAGTATATCAGGGATTTTAGACAATCTACACAAGTATGAGACCTAGGATTCATAATAAATTGATTCATATTAGTTGTGTTGGCAGGAAACATGTTCCACATTGTCAGATTTGTGGACACTGAAGAGGTGGAGGTCGTGCCTGCGTTCTGGGTGAAGAACGGCGTGTGTTCGTGGCCTCCGTACATGGATGAAGGCGTTCAGAGAGCGAGCGAGAGTTCGGAGCCGCCGCAGGAGTCCTGGTCTGCCTATAAGGTTAAAATCATGTATACTGCAAGTATGTACAAATCCTTCTGTCAAAATGCATTTCATTTGAAAGATAACACTGTAAAAAAATGCTTTTTTTACTTGGTATTTTTGTCTTGTTTCCAGTCCAAATATCTAAAAAGTCTTAAATCAAGAAGCATTTACTTAAGTAGTAAAATGCCATAATATATTATGTCTTGTTTTCTGGGGAAATAAATCAAAATTAGGTGATTTGTGCTTAAAACAAGCAAAATTATCTGGCAATGATTTAAGTAAAATAATCTTGTTTTTGTTTGAATTAAGATTACCCCATTGGCAGATAATTTAGCTCAACAACTCACTTAATTTCGATTAATTCCCTCGGAAAACAAGACATAATATCTTATGTTATTTTTACTCATCTAGTAAATGCTTCTTGATTTAAGAATTTGTTGATATTTTGACTGGAAACAAGACAAAAATACTAAGTAAGAAAAGCATTTTTGCAGTGTAACTGCAGTAAACAAATGTGTACGTATTTTAATTTTGTAATCCTGTCGTTAATAGATAATTACAGTGAAGCGATGCGAAAGCTTCCTCTTGTGGAACAGCAGAATGATCTCTGGTTACAGGACGGGACTGGCTCCCCGAGGCCGCTCAAACAGAAAATAAAGTAGGATTGTCTATATTATGTGTGTAAATCTGTCTAAAAGGTCTTTGTATCACATTTACATGCAATTATATTAGGCAATATTTACCTCATGCAATCACAATACTTCCACGCTCGTAATCGTAGTGAAATATGTGTTTTAATCACAGTAAATGGCATGTAAACACTGTAATGGCATCTACTCCGCTCTGACCATGTGACGAACACATACACAGATTCATGAACGTAGCGCTAAATAAGGAATCACATCTTAGGGTGCTGAAGAAACCGAGTTCATGTTGTGCAGCATTAATATAATGCGGTATATTGATGGTCGAAGACATTTTATGTCCAGTAAGTCCATAGAAGTGTGTCATTTTAAAACATCGGCAAGTAACACAACATAATTATGATTCTTAGCGAATTATCAAAATAATGAAAACTGCATGTAAATGGGAGTGAAGACTAAGACGTTTGCTTGTCAACATCTACTAATAATCACATTATCGGTGCACATGTAAACTTAGTCATTGTGCAGTTTGACAAATGCAACTATGCTCTGCAAAAAAGATTATGCTCTTCCTCAGTGTTTCTGTCTTGTTTTCCAGCACAAATATCTAAGGATTCTTAAATGAAGATTAGAGATGCACCGATATGAACATTTTAGCTGATACCGATAATGTTTTATATTTTAAAGCCGATAACCGATATATTGGCCGATAAATCTAAATTGTAATGTAATTTTTGAGAGCCTGATTACAAAAACAAAAGTCTCACTGTTAAAAGCCACGTCTCAAACACACGATTATAATGATGTTCTCAGTATAATTTTATGCTGCCGATATTACGTCACATGTTGCACTTTACTGTATTTTCCTTTTCTAAATTATTTCAATCATATTTCAAGAAATTCCCAACCATCATGTTGAACAGTGCGCATCTGAAGGAAATAATCCATTATTTACCACTTTAATATATTGGCCAAATTTTCTCATCACACCGATAACCATAACATTAAAAATTAACATATATTGGCCGATACCGATATATCATGCATCCCTAATCCCTAAAGCAAAATGACTGAGGATTTTTAGTCTTGTTTAATGAAAAAATTATTAAAATGAAGTGAGTTTGAGCTTAAAACTCACAAGAACAAATATCTGCCAATGAGTCAGAAAAATAATCTTGTTTTCTCTTTGAAATATGATTATTTTTCTGACTATCGGCAGATATTTGTTCTCGTTTTAATCACAAACAGCCAGTAATATCTCTTGATTTAAGATATCTTTTAGATATCTGTGCTGGAAACAAAACAGAAACACTGCATGAGGACTTGCTATATGAACAAACACACATATTTCACTGAATATTATGGATGTACCACCCTAACTTAATAATTATCCAATTTCTAGACGAAACAGACGGCTTCTGGATGAATACGACGCTGATTTGGAGGCCATCGCGCCCCAAAACACTAATTTACCACAAGCCCCTCGAATCCAACCTCCATGCAAAAAAACTATTTTATCAGCTTCTGAGCCGAGTCGAGCCCTGGCCCCGGTCCGGCCCCCAACGGGCCCGAGTGAAACCTCATCCCCACCCGTGTTGGAGTGGCATCATGTGACTCTCGGGTCGTCGTCTTCATGCCAAGCGATTGAGCTTCCCGAGCCGTGGCCCGAGAGAACCACACCGGACCCACAGTCTCCAGAACCGGCGACTCCATCACTGTGGCATCAGGAGACGAGCCTCTCGTGCTGCGATCCCTTCATCAGATGTAAGAAGCAAATGTTGAGTGTAAAGGCCGTTCACACCGAGAACGATAATGTTCTGTTTATTATACGCCTGTCGCTTTAAATGCTCGAGCGCTTTGAATCAGGATGGATTCTGATTGGCTGTCAGTGTTTTATCATTTATCATCAGGACAAATGATTCCAACTATATCATTCATTGTTGTGCTGTGGACTTTCTTATTCTTTTACAATTTTAGAACAATATCTTTATTGTTATAGTTAACAATAAAGTGTGAACCGGCCTTAAAGTCCCCCTGTAGTCAATCATTTTATCCCTTAAAACTCATCTTTGATCACCAATATGACATATTTAAACGTTTTTAATTCTTCATGCCTTAAAATATCTTGAGTGTAACTCGACACCCTTGCCTCATTTAGAATGCGCGTTTCTATGAATATGCAAATGAGCCCCGCCTCCACTCACTCGCTCACTCAGAGATCCACTCGTCGACGATCACATGTTGATCTGATTGGTTACAAGGTAGTTTGTGACGTCAGAGACACCAGCGATTTCAAAGCGTGTTTTTGAGACTGTCTTTGGTTCACTGCAGTTTTAAGGAGAAAATACTCAGCAATGCTGTCGACTTATGAATTTACACATGGTTTGACTTAAAGCATATTAAAAACACCACATAGACATATAAACAACATTAAAAGCTGGATTTTCACCTCAGGGGGACTTTAAAGTCGCCATCAAATGTAAGTTGCGCTGGTCTTTTCTCATATATTCGAGTGAAATGCTTCTGGAACAAGAACAAATGTGGGCGGGGCTTGATTGTGTCCATGAGGAATTGATTGGATGGTTGTGGTTTGCTATTGGTGGATCTCATGTGAGTGACAGGTTGCCCCGCCCACATCATCAGAGAAGAGAAGAGATGCTGCTAGAGGAACTTATTCTGATTCAAGATTACCAAAACAATAATGATGATGTGCACCTATAAATCATTTAGAATAAACACACACTGCGATATTCAATAAAAAAATACGAATTGTCAATTTTGATTTCATGGGGACTTTAAGTGTGAGACTCGTATTGAACTACAATTCCTGTGTTTAATGTTTCAGCGCTTCTTCACGATCTGACCACTAAGCAGGAGATTGTTATTGGGCAGCAGATGAGCTTAATAAGGATGGTTCAGGACCTGCAACCTCACGGTGTGCGGGAAAACTCAGACGCCGACTGTTTAAATCAACGACGCTTTCCCATCGAAGACCTGAGGTCGTTATCTGCCCTGGAGAACCAGCTGCGATCCTGTCCTGAGACCCGAAGGAAAGTGGTGGGTGACTCTCATTTATGCTTATTTACGTAAGCTGTATTATTCACCATACAGCACTAGCCTTGAGTACATTATTGCTTTTATTAAACTATTACCACACAATGCAAATATTAAAGCCAAAAAATATGTATCAATGCAACTTTCATGAAGTAAAATCTCTAAAAGCCTTCCTTCCGCTGGAAAAAATAGCTCCAGAAGTTATTATTTCACCTTTAGATGGCGACAAAGACTGTCTTTATGAGTGAGTCAGTCCGTAGAGAAGACTTTTATATTGAAAGGACTGAAACTTGTTGTGATCACAGAGAAGCAAGACGCAACTGATAAATGACTAGCGTGTCGCGGGAAAACCCCAAAACGACAAGATATCACAGCAAATTTTTTATTAGGAATATAGTCTGAGCTGAAGGAAAATGCTTTATCTGCTGTAAATGCAGGAACACTCGTTTACTCGATCTCTCACAATACTCTATAATCTTCAATGAACAATAGCAGTGAGAACATATGTTTGCGTTGCTAAGAGTGGTTGCTAGGGGTGTTGTGTAGTGATACGTAGAGCCGTTGGGTCAAGCGGTCAAAGCCATGTGTTATCGTGAATAAAACACAGCTATTGACCAATCAGAATCAAGGACTGGAATTTACCGTTTTATAAATGCTGTTATCATGTTGTTCCAAACTCATAAGACTTTGAAGCACAAATTAAGATATTTGTAATGAAATCGGAGAGATTTCTGTCCATCCATTTAAAAGTCTATTTGCTGCTTCAAAACATTCATAAAGAGGCTGTACAGTAAATAAATGAATCGAGCGGTTTAATCCAAGTCTTCTATAGAGACATTTATTTTATAACCTGGGGGTGGTGATGGCGCAGTGGATAAGACACATGCCTTTGGTGTGAGAGACCCAGGTTCGAATCCACTGTGAGACACCAATGTGTCCCTGAGCAAGACACTTAACCTCCAGAGGCGTGCGACCTCTGACATATAGCAATTGTAAGTCGCTTTGGATAAAAGCGTCAGCTAAATGAATAAATGTTAATGTAAAATAACCTCTTTATGAACATCCTGTAATGCTCACTTAAAGGTTCATAAATTTTAGAATAGGTTTACATCATTTAATGTTAAAAAACTAACGTGTTTTCTACTTAAGTTACTGTTTTCATCCTCTGTCTGAACGCTCGTTTTAGAGTCGGTTTCATTAAAACCCGCCTCCTGAAAAGTGTAGTCTGCTCTGATTGGCCGGCCCCAGTGTGTTGTGATTGGTCTACTGCTGCTTAGAGCGTGTGGAAAACGTAACGCTGATCTACTATTTAAGCTTATTAATATTATTCTTAGAAAAAAAAATTTTCTTAGAGCTTTAAAGCTAGAATCACCAAACTCAGACTGTTCTGACTCAGTCGCTGTATCTTTTCTAACTGATCCAACTTACGATTTTTGTTAAACGGACGATCAAACCTACGAAAAGTCCCAGCCTTTCAATAAGGGGGTGAAAACTAAAACTTAAAAAGACCTAATAGAGTATTTAAGCTGTCTATCACTAGCAAAGCTTAATGACTATCCTAGGACAACATGTTAAAACATGCAAGCAACATGTTAATTCATGCTAAAATATGCTAATCATGCTAACAAAATACTAATTCACGTTAGCAACATGCTAACAAAATGCTAAAACATGCTAGCAACATTCTAATTCATGTTAAAATGTGTTAAAACATGTTAGCAACATGCTTATTAAATGTTATCAATGTGTTAAAACCGGTTAATTCATACTAGCAAAATGCAAATTCATGCTAATTCATGTTAGTAATGTGTTAAAACATGTTAGCAAAAGATAATTCATGCTAGCAATATCTTCCTCTTTCCTTTTCACTAAATTTCAAACTTTCAAACTTTCATACGTCTTTGTCAAGCCAACATCAAAGTTTGTCTCAACAAACCGTCTCAGGTTACTATTGTAACCATAGTTCCCTGAGAACAGGGAACGAGACGATGCGTCGATCGACGCCATGGGAACGCCCCCAGCGTGACTGCGTCTGAAGCATCTATGTCAACTAGTCCAATGGAAAGAATGAGCGTCACGGGCGGGTGACGTCATGACCAGGAAATGATAAAAGCACATCCGGTGCAAACCGGCATTAGCTTCGAAAATTGCCGAAGCAAGCCGATCACAGGGATGCAGGAAGTATGGCAGGGTGACGCATCGTCTCGTTCCCTGTTCTCAGGGAACTATGGTTACAATAGTAACCTGAGACGTTCCCTTACGAAGGGAACTCAACGATGCGTCGATCGACGCCATGGGAACGAGAATACCCAAAGCGCCAGAATTCCAAGTACCTGAGTGTTAGTCTGTTGTAACTAAGCACTAAGCACCTGAGAACCTGGGGCAGCATCCAGGTCTAAACTGTAAAATTTAACGAATGTGAGCGGAGAGGACCAGCCCGCCGCATCACAGACGTCCCGAAGAAAAACCCCATATAGTAAGGCTTTAGAAGCCGCCATACTCCTAGTAGAGTGAGCTCGGACCACCAAAGGACATGGCTGGTCCGAGTACTCGTATGCAAGTGAAATAGCCTCAACTATCCACCTACTGACCGTCTGTTTAGAAGCAGGAAGACCCTTCTTAGGTGATCCGAAGCAAATCAGTAATTGGTCGGACTTCCTAAATGAAGAAGTCCGATGCACATAAGTGTCCAGTGCTCGCACTGGACACAAGAGGTTCAGTCTTTCCTGGTCTGCAGATGCAAAAGGAGGAGGACAGAAAGCCTGCAGCACAATAGGCCTCGGAGTCAAGGTCGGCACCTTAGGGACGTACCCCTGTTTTGGATATAAGAATGCCTTGACCATCCCCGGTGCAAACTCAAGGCAAGTGGGGGAAACCGAAAGGGCCTGAAGGTCTCCAACTCTCTTAAGGGACGAAATAGCTAGCAGAAAGATAGTCTTAAAGGTAAGAAACTTATCTGAAACCGAATCTAAGGGCTCAAATGGAGCCCTAGAAAGGCCTTCTAGTACTATAGCAAGATCCCAAGCTGGCACCCTAGTGCGAGTTGCAGGCCTCAGCCTTAAAGTGCCACGAAGGAAACGTGTAACCAGGGGGTCTCGACCCAACGATGTACCCCCCACCAGGGCGTGGTAAGCCGCAATGGCCGCCACGTAGACTTTGAGCGTGGAAGGACATAGGCCTGACGTAAAGCGCTCCTGCAGGAACTCGAGTACTGTGTTCACAGAACAGTTAACTGGATCCCACTGATGTTGGTAACACCATAAAGAGAAAACTCTCCATTTAAGCGCATATAGTTTCCTAGTAGCTGGGGCTCTGGAGCTTAGAATGGTCTCAGCAGCCTCGGCTGAAAGACCACTCTCTATGAGTTGGGCCCCCTCAGAGGCCAAACCCACAGGTTCCAAATCTCTGGTCGAGGGTGAAATATTGTGCCCCCGGCCTGAGACAGAAGGTCTCTCCTGATCGGGATCTCGAAGGGAGGACCATCTAGGAGATGGATCAGGTCCGAAAACCAGATCCGACTTGGCCAGCGTGGTGCTACTAGCAGTAGGCTTATTCCATACCGGCGGACTCGCTCCAGAACTCCTGGGAGCAGAGCAACAGGGGGAAAGGCGTACAGACGTAGCCTCGGCCACGTCTGCACCATAGCATCCAGCCCCAGAGGGGCTGGGTGAGTAAGGGAGAACCACAGAGGACAGTGCGTCGTATTCTGAGACGCAAACAGATCCACTTGTGCTTGGCCGTAAAACTCCCAGATTTTCTCCACCACCTCGGGGTGGAGTCTCCAGTCCCCTGGCCTCAGCTCCTGCCTCGACAGGATGTCTGCTCCTATATTCTGGACCCCAGGAATATACACTGCCCTCAGAGAGAGTACCTTCCCCAGAGACCACAGGAGGATCTGGTGCGCCAGTTTGCAAAGCAGACGCGAACGCAGGCCCCCCTGACGGTTCAGATAAGAGACCACTGATGTGTTGTCTGTTCGTACGAGCACATGATGGCCCCTCAGGTCTGGGAGGAACTGCCTCAACGCATTGAAGACAGCCATCATCTCCAGGCAATTTATGTGCCACGAGAGATGATGACTCTTCCACAGACCCTGAACCGAGCGGCCTTCCATTACCGCTCCCCAGCCGGTGAGGGAAGCATCTGTCGAGATAGTAACTCGATGGCAAAGAGCTCCCAACACCGGACCTTGGGTTAAGAACCAGTGCTTCCTCCATATAACTAAGGCACGAAGGCAACGCCGCGTGACCTTGATCATACGAAGTGGGTTTCCCCTCGGGGAGAACCCTCTGGTCCTGAGCCACCACTGTAAAGGCCTCATGTACAGCAGGCCAAAAGGTATCACGTTGGACGCTGCTGCCAAAAGACCCAACAGTTTCTCGAACTGTTTTACAGTGCGTGACTGGCCTAGCTTCAGCTCTTTTGTGGCTGACAGGATAGCAGCTACACGAACGGGCGATAGGATGGCCCGCATTGTCACTGAATCCCATACCACACCAAGGAAAGTGGTTCTCTGTACTGGAGAAAGCACACTCTTCTTGGCATTGAGCCTCAACCCCAACATCTGCATATGAGCGAGAACGACACCTCGGTGCCGAACCGCCAACTGCTCTGATTCCGCTAGAATCAGCCAGTCGTCGATGTAGTTCAGAATACGTATGCCCTGAAGCCTGAGAGGGGCTAATGCTGCATCCACGCATTTCGTGAACGTGCGGGGTGATAAAGCTAGACCGAACGGAAGAACCCGATATTGGTATTCTTTGCCCCCGAAAGAAAACCTTAGGAACTTCCTGTGCTGAGGGAGGATGGAGATATGGAAGTAGGCGTCCTTCAGATCTATCGTGACAAACCAGTCCTCGGATCTGATTTGAGTCACGATCTGTTTGAGTGTCAGCATTTTGAACTTTAGTTTCTGAACTGACCGATTTAACAAACGAAGATCTAAAATAGGACGCAACCCTCCATCCTTTTTTGGAACAATGAAATAACGGCTGTAAAAACCCGACTCTCGGTCGGGTGAGTACACCTGTTCTATAGCTTCTTTCGCTAACAGGGCCTTTACCTCTTGCTCCATTACCAGAGCCTGCTCGGGATGCACCACTGTGGGCAACACCCCGTTGTAACGAGGAGGACGAGAACCAAACTGGATTCTGTATCCTTTTTCTACAATCTGCAGGACCCAACGAGAAATATTCGGCAGAAGCTTCCACGCTGCCAGAAAATTTACTAAGGGAACCAGCCTCTCGAGGCTGGTCTCTGGTGTTACTGAGACAGCTAATTCTGGAGCCTGAAACATCATGGCAGGAACTACCTGAACTGGCTGCTCTAACGCCCCCCTCAGAGGGCGCGGAACCGATGCTGTGCCGCAGCATAGCATCAGCGACTCGCTGGAGACCGCTGCGCCCTGAAGCACCAAGGGTGGCAGGGTTGGCAGAACGGTCTCGTGAGGACCCCGAAATGGAACGGGCACCGTATAATGAGGTGTACACCGCTCTACTTCGGTCGGGGCTGTCCTCACAGGCCTGACGCATGAACATCAGGACCTTTTTTTTTTCTGAGCCGAAGTCTTCTTCGCCTGAAGAACGGTCCTCAGATCCGGCTTCGACTTAGAAGACTTCGGCTGAGAGGGTTGCGTCTGTCTCCAGTGTCTACGTGGAGGTGCACGAGACGCAACACTCTCTTTCTGTTGCACATGATATGATGAGCTCGACGGCTGGGGCTGCTCACGCCCAGCAGCCCCAGGGGGCTGGACACGGCGAGGGATAAACTTTTTAAAAGCGTCAGCTTGTTTCTTAGACTCCTGAAATCGCTCGACGACCGCGTGGACTGCGTCACCAAAGAGACCAGAAGGTTCAAGCGGAGCATCTAATAAAAAAGCTCGATCTTTTTCTTTAATCTCTGACAGATTTAACCATAAATGTCTCTCAGTAGCTACCAAGGCTGCCATAGACCGCCCAATTGCTCTGGCGGTCTCCTTAGTAGCCCTGAGAGAAAGATCGGTAGCACGACGAAGTTCTTGAATATCGTCATGAGAAATTCCCTCACTACTATCCAGATCCCCCAGCAGGTCAGCTTGATACGCCTGTAGCACTGCCATTGTATGCAGACATGCTCCAGCTTGACCTGCTGCCGTATAAGCTTTGCCCACTAAAACCGAGGTGGCTTTAAGCGGTCTAGTGGGCAAAGCCGAGGCTTTCAGGGACGATGCGGGACCAGGCGAAAGATAGCTAGCTAAATTCTGTTCCGCCTGGGGCATCGCCTCATAACCATACTCTTTTAGCCCTCTTATTCTCGAATAAGTTTTAACTTGAGGGCTAAAAAGTCGTGAAGAGTACGGTTTATTCCACGATTTTGATATTTCATTGTGGAGATCGGGAAAAAAGGGAAGCTCTCGTGGTGGAGATAATGTCGTGGACGATAAAAAGCGCTCATCTAATTTACTTTTAGGACGAGCGCTTTTATTCTCAGATGGCCATACAATATTTAATTTTTCTACAGCCCGTGACATAACATCCACCAGCTCATCATATGCTGGGGAAATAAATTGTGAATCTTTTTCCCCCATGTGTGTGCTTTCACTCTCCATACTCATAACATCGACCTCCTCGGAGGAAGAGCATTGAAGTAATGGAGTGCTCTCTCCCCGGGCGGAAGAAACCGCAGAGCGTGCTTCCGACACCGGGGGGAGAGCGCTGGATCTTCCGGGTAAGGAAGGAGAAAAGGCCAAGGGACCCGTCTCCAACCCCTCCGAAAGATCCTTCTGCGATCCCCAGGAATGCATTCTCCGCGCCGCCTCGGCAGACGCGGGTCCTGATCCCTGAGGATCGCGAGCCTGCCCACTCTTTACATCAAAGAGTGACAGGCGAGAGCGGAGCATGCGGAGCGGTAGCATTTCACAGTGTTGACACTCAGCCTCCTCGAAGGCTGAGACCGCATGCTCCACTCCCAAACAAATGACACAAAGCTCGTGTGTGTCCCCACCCGTTAAATAACGCGGGCAGGGAGGAACACACTGTTTGTACATTTGTTTCGCCATAACGTTTCCGAATAAATTGCAACAGACAACAATAAATAGACAGAGACAGTATAACACAGATCGCTTGCTGAGGCAACAGAAGCTAATGCCGGTTTGCACCGGATGTGCTTTTATCATTTCCTGGTCATGACGTCACCCGCCCGTGACGCTCATTCTTTCCATTGGACTAGTTGACATAGATGCTTCAGACGCAGTCACGCTGGGGGCGTTCCCATGGCGTCGATCGACGCATCGTTGAGTTCCCTTCGTAAGGGAATTTACTTTCTAGTTCTTTATTTTATACCTCTCTAATATTTTAGATGTGATGTTACAAATGTGTCATTTATAACTGCATTGAATTGGATAAAACAGCATCACATGGTCACAACACTACGAAGTAGCCATTCACATGTTGCGTCTTTTGTGCGCTCTCAAGTTCGTTATTTTAAATGTACGCCGGTCATGTGACAAGAACCAACCAATCAGCTAACACTAAAAGCTCAGCCAGTAACACACATCTTTTTCTTTCTCTTCTCCATAAATAAATCTAGTAGCAGAGCCACTGCAAGGGATTTTCTTGGCAGACTTTGTAGTGTAATTTGCCACAATATCAGTATCACTTAGAAAATCATGTTTTAGTGTTTTGGTTAAATGGCATTCAGACCATGTGTTTGGTCTACGCCACAATAAGAGGTGTTTATAATCACTCCAGGTGGATGAGCTGGGGCTGTTGGGCGGAGTGGACGTGAAGGACACGGTGTGGCGAATAATGAAGCAGGCCATCAAAAATGACTTGGCCAAAACTGTGAACTGGAGAGGTGTGAACGGGAAAACATCTTTCCAAAGTTTAGAGTTTAAAAACGTTGTGATTGGTAAGTGCTTTCAAGGTAAATCTTCTTCCAGATGTTGTGGCGTCTCTTTTTATAATGGTGCGTTTCCAGTGTTTAAAGTATTAGTTCACTTCAGAATTAAAATGTCCTGATAGTTTACTCTCCTCCACGTACATCCAAGATGTTCATGTCTTTCTTCAGTCTAAATGAAGGTTTTTGAGGAAAACACTCCAGGATTTTCTCCATATAGTGACTTCAATGGAGTCCAACGGGTTGAAGATCCAAATGTGAGTTTCAGTGCAGCTTCAAAGTCTCGACACGATCCAGCCGAGGAATAAGAGTCTGATCTAGACAAACCAGCGCACATTTATAACTAAATAAATATTTATATACTTTTAACCACTAATGCTGGTCTTGCACGAGCTGTGATGCGACACACATTACATAATCAGGGTGAAAGGTCAAGCTTGACGTAGGCGTAAGAACAGATCTAGTGTTTATAAAGCGAAAGAGAGTCAAACGGCATTTACAAAAAATGAATAAAAGGTAAAACAACGATGTCGAGCAATGTTGAAGTTGGCTACAAAACATTTACCCTACCCTACATTTATAAACTGGAACACCCGTGACCTTTCAACCTGATTATGTAATGTGTGTCGCATCACAGCTCGTGCAAGACCAGCATTAGTGGTTAAAAGTATATAAATGTTTATTTTGTTATAAATGTGCGCTGGTTTGTCTAGATCAGACTCTTATTCCTCGGCTGGATTGTGTCGAGACTTTGAAGCTGCACTGAAACTCACATTTGGACCTTCGACCCGTTGGACTCCATTGAAGTCACTATATGGAGAAAATCCTGGAGTGTTTTCCTCAAAAACCTTCATTTCTTTTCCACTGAAGAAGGAAAGACATGAACATCTCGGATGACGTCCTGGAGAGTAAACTATCAGGACATTTTAATTCTGAAGTGAACGACTCCTTTAACAGTCTCGTACTAACAGACTGAGAAATACTTTTTTTCGCTTATAGAGCTGTAGCCTCTATAACTCCAATATAATAATTGTGTTTAGACTGTTTGAGTATTCTGAATATCACAATTTATTTGTATCAGTATTCTTTTAACTATTCTTTAATCAGTTTTTCATTAGTTCAGCACTTTAAGAACTTAAATAGCTTGTCTCGATTTGACGTGTCTTGACTATATTCTATGTCTATTTATCCTTTTTATATATTATTGCATAATTAATTAATTCATTGAAATTTGTTGTTCTTTGTCATTTTAATGTTTATCGTAATTGTTGTTTTTTTATGCTACAAACTGGATTGTGTCACAGAGAATTTCGTTGTGACTGTAACGATGTCAATAAAGAAGTCTAAGAACTCTGTCAATGTCAAGTCGAGTCTCCTTCATTTATACAGCGCTTTAACAATATAGAGTTTCACAGCAGCTTTACAGTGATAATAGGAGATTACAGTAACAGAGATTGTTGAGGCTTTACAGCAGATCTAGAATAAAGTTATTGTCCAGATAAAGTTAGTTCTGATTGATTCACTTCCGTTGTAAAGATCATTAGTTATTAACTTAGCGGCCGCTAACACACACCGTTTTTACCGAATACAGAAAACTTTTAATGTGTTCTGGACGTTGATTTGCACGATAACAGTGTTTGGTGCTCGAGAACGCAAACCTTTAAACAGGATCCAAGCCTTGAATAATTTTGGGCAAAAAAAAGCTATCTCCTCGTAAACTTCAAAAACGTGAACCTGTGAGAACGCTGACATTACGTGTTCAGTCTATAGTTATGCACGTTTGAATATATACAGTATATGTGCGCAGGCGTGTAGTGCTTCTTTACTAATTGACCTCAACCATGTGTGTGTGTGTGTGTGTGTGTGTAGAGGCTGTGAGGAGAAACCCCACGTGTGCTCAGATCACGGAGCTGGAGGTGGAGAAGGCCATCATCCGCTGGTTTCATCTGGCCGGCGACCGCGAGGGCGGACGGAAGAAGAGAACGCCGCTGCAAGACGTCGGTGTGGAGAACTGAGCAAAACATGCTTTTCATCAGTATCTTTACATTTGTACTGTTTTGCTTTTAATTTTGCCTGTACATATTTGCACATCCATCAATATATTTTATATGTCATTAGTCTTTTATATTCATTTACCCTATGCAATGCAACGTTACATATTCAAGTGCATCTTTATAGTTTGAAATATTTATTGCATGTTTTTTTATTTGTGTGCCTATTTATTTGTTGCCTACGTTTTATTGTCTTATTGTACTGTTGGTGTCACATCTTTTCATATTCTGTTTTCTTCCGCATCAACTGCATTAAAACTCTATGGAATCTTGTTTCTGCCACAGAATTAAACATTTTAAAAGATATTTGTGACTTACAATTGCTAGTACATCTTGCAATTCTGACTTTATTTTTCAGAATTGCGAGATATAAAGTCAGAATTGCGAGTTTATATCACGCAATTCTGAGATAAAAATTCAGCCTTTTTTATTTAAACAAGTTTCGAACTCATTACGCTTTGAATCTCCACATCTAGGAAGTAATTTTATTTTTCATTTGTCACTTATTTACCACATTTTTTCATTAGTTTCTGTTATTTGTGCAACTTTATACACTACAACTTTTACATTTACATTTAATTATACATTCTATTGTTTTATTGTTACTATTTATTCTAGTTTTATCTTATGTTTATCTGACACATTTTAACATCGTGTTTTATTTGTGCTGTTACCTGGTTAAGGTTTGAGCATTTTTGTTATTTTTGTCTGCATTAATAAAATGGATTGTACTTTGCATTTGCTAGTTTCTGTAGTTTTTTCTTCAGTTATACATTTTACAATATATGAATATTATATAGCAGTTGCAATTCTGGCACTTTTTTTGGGCCAGTTGTGGCTGATTTCGTTATTTATTTTCAAATAGGAAATGAAATGGTAAAATAAATGCAGAACACCAGCCTTTATTTTTTGGGTGCAAACACATTTTGACCCATTTCCGGGTTTCTCAGGAGCGCCCGTAGTCATAGTTGGTGGCCTAGTCTATAACTTCTATAGCGGTGAATGAGAGACTACATATATATGTTCCAATTTGCTCAAACAGCAAAAAGAAAAACCCACAATAGTGTTTTCACAAATTTCAAAATAAGAAAAAATACAGAAAAAATGATAACTGACCCAGATAGCACACGTACGTCTGCAAGATGTCTGTTAAAGATCACTTCATCTAGAAAGCATCTACTGTTTACTAACATCTGATAGACATCTTCAAGATGTCAGTTTAACATACATTCTTCTAAATCATTACATCTTAAAGACATTTTCTAAACGTCTATTTGACATATGACAGGAAACGTCCTATAGACGTATTGCAGATGAGCAAACACTCTAAAAAATACGTCTTCCAGATGTAGCAGCGTTAACTATTTTTTTTTTTGTAATTCGATGCAAAGGTAATATAATACATAATATAATACAAAGTATAGTGTTATAAATGTACATTGTACATTTAAAAAAAATGAAAATATAAAAAAATTGCAGGATTTGCGATGCTGATGACCGTTAAAACGCGTCATCACAGTCTGGGACCTTTTTTCCCGTTTGCGAGATTTAAATCGAATGATTCCCTGATGATTTATAACGGGCGCTTCTACACTAGGATTTGTGGTACTGAAAAGACAGGGCGAAATCTACTGGTCCTTTAACCAGTGACGTCACTCCACCAGGAAAACGGCCAACTGTTTTGTGAGATTTGTGTAAACATTATTGATGTATGCTCGACTGTCCGCATCCTTGAACCCAGCGTCTGGCTGAAAAAAAGAAAAAACGCCAGATTGGACGCGAGGCTCTTCGGAAAAACACTTTACAAACAATAGCCTTGTATTAGTCGCCATTAAGCGTCTCTAATGTCTGCGTCGGCTGATATCCACGCGACGCTCGCGTCGATCCTCGAGCGCTTCGCCAAATGCGCGCTGCTGGAGATGAGTCGCGCGGTGGAGCAGGAGATGACGCGCCGGAAGATGGAGGTCGAGACGCTGATGCTCAAACTGCAGTTTACCGAGAGCGAACTGCGATCAGCCCGACAGAACCAGTCGAGCCTGCGCTCAGTGGGAACACAAGTCAACACCAGCGGACAGAGAGGTACTTCAGTTCACACGTATGACACTGTTTAAACTCAACATGATGCGGGACTCATCCCTGCCTTTTGCTCCTTTCATTCTTTAATCATAATTTATTAACTTGCTCTTCCGCTGAAAGACTTCTTTTAAGCGGTGACGTATGCAAGGCCTCGCGGCTGAGCCAATAGCTAGAGACCGAAGTTTTGACTCCGCCCCTTCAACCTGTCATTTTCATGATTTGTTATCACAGTTTTTGTCAAATCAACTTTGATAATTAATGTAGTTCAGAGAACGTAGTATTTTGAGTTTCAATTTATTAAACCAATCTCCTTCATTGTATGAATTTTTTTATTTCAATGAACTCAAAATTTTAAGGCAACCAGGTTAACTTACTTTTTTAAGTTAAACCAACAATAATTTTTACTGTGCACATATAACTATCAAACAGAGATCATGAAAATATGCGTTTCGGTGTTTTCCTCTAAATACCCTGTTCCCCATTCCCAAAATCCCCTGTTTTCAAGAGTTGAGAAAAAAGAGAGATTGAATAACGTAAGGAGGAATAACATAGATTTCACGCGTGTGTTCGAGGCATTTCACCCATGAATGCTTCCAGAATTGAACACAGCACAAAATGGGTTTCGCTAAAGTTCTGCATTTGACAGAAACGGCGGTTCTGTTAGTTTACACCGTTGGTACGCCACCAACTTCGAAGGTAAGCGTTACGAGTCCCTAACAAAAAGTGCCCGAAAAAAAAACAGCTACCAAAAAAAAATTAAGTTATGAAAATGTTCTTTCTGAATGCTCTCAAAAGTCCAGTTTTTAAAACCGTCAAGGTTTAAAACAATAAGGTAAACGTGTGATCTCTGAGCTGCTGTTAGTGAGTGGAGGCGGGGCAAATTTACATATTTATAGAACGTGTACTAAATGAGGCAAGGGTGTAGAGTTCCACCAGGTTTTCAAAACCGTTTTTTATTGGTTATGCGAACGTTAAAGGAACGTTCCATTTTATAATTTTTCAAACATTTGAACGTTACTTTTGAGTGTTCTCTGATCACTCTGAAATTAGTTGTAACATTTTAAAAATGTTAGATGAATATTCAGCTAAAATAAAAAACGTTTCAGTAACAATGTATTTAATGCATTTATGTTAATGTTTTGAGAACATTCTTGAAGACCAATTAACTTTAAACAAACATTCTGTTAACGTTAACTGGAATAACTTTTTTATAACTTTAAAGTCCCCCTGTAGTCAATCATTGTATCCTTTCAAACTCATCTATGATAAAGTTATACCTGCATTCAGATCCGCCTCTATTCTGGTCTATAACATCCACTTTTCATCATTCTCATTCCATATCATTTGATCCAGTATTATGTTACAATACCGAAGTAAAATGGGTTGCAAATTCTAAATCATTTTAACTTTAAGTATTAATGCTTATTAGCCTTGCAAAAACACATCATACAACATATAAACATAGTTATCAGATGGCTGTGTACTGTTGTTAATACCACTTATAGGGATAATTTATACAAAAATTATCATTCTTCTATAATGTACTCGCCCTCATGTCGTTCCAAACCTGTATTTCTTTAATGCAGCATGAATAATAAACATGCAGATGCGTGTGAACGGGAGTCATTTTGATAACCTTTTTTATCTGTACAGAGGAAAAAACTTTTGTTGTAAAAAAAAATCTTTTTTCGGGTCGATGAGGCTTTCACAGTGGAGAGTCTAGTTGACACAATTCTGCTGACACTTCAGGGATGCGTTATGGTCGTGTCTAGGCGCAGGTCTACCATCTGATCTGGATCCGGCCCAGATCCGGCTGACTACATAATGTGTTGTGGTCGTGTCTAGGCGCAGGTCCACCATCTATTCTGGATACTGCCCGGATCCGGCTGACTACATCATGTGTTGTGGTCGTGTCTAGGCGCAGGTCCACCATCTGATCTGGATCCGGACCAGATCCGGCTGACTACATCATGTGTTGTGGTCGTGTCTAGGCGCAGGTCCACCATCTATTCTGGATACTGCCCGGATCCGGCTGACAACATCATGCGTTGTGGTCGTGTCTAGGCGCAGGTCCACCATCTGATCTGGACACGGACCAGATCCAGCTGACTACATAATGTGTTGTGGTCGTGTCTAGGCGCAGGTCCACCATCTATTCTGGATACTGCCCGGATCCGGCTGACTACATCATGTGTTGTGGTCGTGTCTAGGCGCAGGTCCACCATCTGATCTGGATCCGGCCCAGATCCGGCTGACTACATCATGTGTTGTGGTCGTGTCTAGGCGCAGGTCCACCATCTATTCTGGATACTGCCCGGATCCGGCTGACTACATCATGCGTTGTGGTCGTGTCTAGGCGCAGGTACACCATCTGATATGGATCCGGCCCAGATCCGGCTGACTACATCATGTGTTGTGGTCGTGTCTAGGCGCAGGTCCACCATCTATTCTGGATACTGCCCGGATCCGGCTGACTACATCATGCGTTGTGGTCGTGTCTAGGCGCAGGTCCACCATCTGATCTGGATCCGGCCCAGATCCGGCTGACTACATCATGCGTTGTGGTCGTGTCTAGGCGCAGGTCCACCATCTGATCTGGATACTGCCCGGATCCGGCTGACTACATCATGCGTTGTGGTCGTGTCTAGGCGCAGGTCCACCATCTGATCTGGATCCTGCCCAGATCCGGCTGACTACATCATGCGTTGTGGTCGTGTCTAGGCCAGGGCCACCATCTGATCTGGATACGGCCCAGATCCAGCTGACTACATCATGCGTTGTGGTCGTGTCTAGGCGCAGGTCCACCATCTGATCTGGATATTGCTCGGATCCAGCTGAATACATCATCATTGTGGTCGTGTCTAGGCACAGGTCCACCATCTGATCTAGATACGGCTCGGATCCGGCTGACTACATCATGCGTTGTGGTCGTGTCTAGGCGCAGGTCCACCATCTGATCTGGATATTGCTCGGATCCAGCTGAATACATCATCATTGTGGTCGTGTCTAGGCACAGGTCCACCATCTGATCTAGATATGGCCCAGATCCGGCTGAATACATCATGCGTTGTGGTCGTGTCTAGGTGCAGGTCCACCTAGTTTATGCAGCCTAACAATCATTTAACTGATTTGAATAATAGAAATTTATAATGTTCCATGTGTATGCCAGGTTAAAGAGATGTGTTTTTAGTCTAGATTTGAACTGACAGACTGTGTCTGCTTCCTGAACAATAATAGGAAGACTATTCCAAAGTTTACTGTTAAATAGGAAAAGGATCTACCGCCAGCAGTCGATTTTGATATTCTAGGTATTATCAACTGGCCAGAATTTTGAGATCGCAATAGACGTGAAGGACTATAATGCGTTAAGAGCTCACTCAAGTACTGGGGAGCTAAACCATTTAGTGCTTTTTAAGTAATCGGCAATATTTTAAAACGTATACAATGTTTAATAGGGAGCCAATTCAGTGTTGACAGAACCGGGCTAATATTGTCATACTTCCTGGTTCTGGGAAGAACTCTAGCGGCTGCGTTTTGGACCAACTGTAGTTTGTTTATTTTGCGCGCAGGGCAACCACCCATTATAGCATTTAGAGCTGGACGATTATGACAAAAATCATAATTGCCGATTATTCCCTTGAAATTGTAATTGCGATTATTAATTACGATTATCACAATTTACATTGAATATATATAGGCATATTATAATACATGTTTACACAAAAATTGTTAACACACACAAGTACTGTCCCCCTTTACTTAACATACACATAAATTGTAAGAATGACTCATAGTAAAGACTAGAAAAACATTAGGACTATGCTAAAGCAATTAAATAGCAGTCCCAAACTAGTTTTTAATACAATGTTGATATGAGCCACCACAGTCATTTAAAAATATATAAAATAACACAAAGTGAAAATAAAGTGGCATTTTGGGGTTATGGAAATGACACTTATGGTAAATACACAATACTAACAAGAACTGTTAATGAAACAGCTCCTGGTGAATAGAATGAAAATCATACCTGCATGCAAATCCTTCTCAGCTAACACGTGATTTATTGGTATTTTACTTTTATTTTGTGACTTACTAATTTACATTGTAACGACGTTGCATGCTCATAGTTTCTTTTGCACTTTATACAGTGAAGCCATACACAGCGCTCGCCGCCGCATTTGCGCGTGCAATTGATGAGTGCGCGCTACGAGCACAGTATTACGGGACAGGACAGTAAAGTCCGTTTTTCTGAGGTGAAAGACTTTTTATTTCAGCGTACACTTACGTCACTGCCTGGTATGTCATATTGTGCTGGGTTTTCTGAAGTAGTCGTGATTCGCCTCTCATAACATATTTATGCTCTAAACACACACACACAGAGTGGATTTTCTTTTGTAATCGCGGCTTTGAACGATTACGTAATCGTGGCATCCGTAATCGTAATCGCAATTAGAAATTCGATTAATTGTGCAGCCCTAATAGCATTACAATAATCTAGCCTTGATGTCATGAACGCATGGACTAACTGTTCCGCATTTGTCATTGAGAGCATATGACGTAATTTAGATATATTTTTAAGATGGAAGAATGCGGTTTTACAGATGCTAGAAACGTGGCTTTCAAATGAAAGATTGGTATCAAAGAGCACACCCTTGTTTCCTAACTGAGGACGAAGCCTTGACAGAACATCCATCAATTGTTAGACAGTATTCTAGGTTAGTACGTGAGGACGTTTTTTGTCCAATAATTAGAATCTCTGTTTTTTCAGAATTAAGTTGTAGGAAATTACTAGTCATCCAATTTTTTATATCAGCTATGAATTCTGTAAATTTTTTGAATTGGTAAGTTTTGCAGGGGCGCAAAGAAATATAGAGTTGAGTATCATCAGTAAACAGTGAAAACTAATCCCGTACTTCCTAATGATATCTCCTAAGGGTAGCATGTACAGAGTGAACAGCAGCGGTCCTAGTACTGAGCCTTGTGGTACCCCATACTGATCTCTTTGTTTACTGCTACAAACTGATAACTGTCAGATAAATGTGATTTGAACCATGCCAATGCAATTCCACTAATGCCAACATAAAAAAGTATTTTCAAAAGAATGTTGTGGTCGATAATGTGAAATGCAGCCCTAAGATCGAGGAACACTAATAGAGAGATACAACCACGATCGGATGATAAGAGCTCAGTTGTATGATATGGTCTAAATCCTGACTGGAAATCCTCGCAGATACCATTTCTTTTTTTAAAAAAGAACATAGTTGTGAGGATACTTCCTTTTCTAGTATCTTTGACAGAAACGGTAGATTTGAGATTGGTCTGTAATGGACTAAAAAGTTGTGATTTTTTTAATAAGAGGTTTAATAATAGCCAGCTTTTTATTTTTCGGTACATATCCTAATGTCAAAGATTAATTAATGACATCAAGAAGAGGATTTATGAACTCTAGAAGCATCTCTTTCAGTAGCTTAGTCGGTATAGGGTCTAGTGGATTTGGAATGACATGAGGGTGAATAAATGAGTGCAGTAAGAGATTTCTGAGAAACACTGTTAAAAGTGGATCAGACCGAGCGCCACAACACGCTTGTAGCCAATCAGCAATAAGGGGCGTGTCCACTTATGATAGTGGAGGTGATTGTGACTTTGGGGGCGGAGCTATCAAGATGGTTAGAGGGATTTGTTTTGGTGATTTCAGATATCAACAGCGTTTCTCAGAAATCGCTTACTGCACCTTTAACAATGCATGTATATGTTGCATATCATCCTTTTTCAAAAAAATTTCTCACCAGAGGTAAACCTCAACAGCGTAAAGATAAATGAAAATCATGACGGAGAATCACAGACGGAGACACACAAGGACGTTTCTTCAGCGCAGACGTTCACACTGAACGTAAGGATTCTTCTTTATTAGATTCTTCTTCAGTATACGTCATAGAGTAACCTGATTCTTTGTCGTTCTAAACTGCAGGAAGACGGAATCAAATCAGTTCAGATCAAAGAAGAACACATGGAGGACGAACAGTGGGACAGTGGACCGAGTAAAACACATGCTATCAAGAATTATGATTATGACTTTTCTGTTTTATATCAGATGCCAAATATAATTTTCTAATATACTTTCTCAATCATTTCATGCTTATTTGGATGATTGATCTCATCCCTAGTTTCTCCTGCTCTTTGCCCGTTGGGTCCAGAGGTGGAAGACCAGGATAGTTTCAGCACGGGAACAACAGCACCAGCTAGAGTTGGTCAGAGATCACTTCATATCAGGACTAGTTCAATTTACCAATCTTTAGAATTATGGGCCTCTCTGAATTATGAACTCTGTTCTTTGTTCGTCAATCTGTAGGTAGTGATTTTATGCTAACGAGTAAAATGAATCCCGGTGGAATGTGGAATTCACCGGTGTCCGAGGAATATCCAGTGAACTCCGGAGCCCTGAGTTTGGATGCTTCTCCTCTGGAAACAGGTGAGCGATTCATCACAGGTGTGTCTCCGAACCGTCGGCACGTGGACGAACCGTACAGAACCGCTGCCGCTAACCACGCGCTTCCATCGGCCTCAGATCACAGAGGAGAAACAAACGCAGAGAGAAGCTCTCGCTGCCCTCAGTGCGGAAAGACCTTCACTACGCGCTTCTACCTGAAAATCCACCAAAGAATCCACACCGGAGAGAGACCGTACACCTGCCCTCAGTGTGGCAAAGGCTTCTACTGCAACTCTCACCTGATCTCACACCAGCGCTCACACACCGGAGAGAAACCGTACAGTTGTGAAGAATGCGGCAAGTCCTACTCGCATTTAAACTCGCTAAAACTGCACCAGCGCAGCCACACTGAAGAGGAGGCGTATGCGTATTGGTAGCATTCACAGTCACAGATCTATGCTGACAAGATTTTATGAAATGCCAAATTATTTTAAATTTGACTTGTTTTGAGATATATAGAAGTTTTTTATGATGAATTAGTAATATTGCTTTAAGTTTGATATACTTTTTTTCAGTATTCGGTCAACAGATCACTTTTACATCTATTTAATAAACATCAACTGTCACATAAAATGCATTTAATTTATATATATATATATATATATATATATATATATATATATGAATTACATTTTTCAATTTATATCCTGTAAAACTATGTTATATGTCTTCTATGTTGTTTTCTGCTACTTTGTATTTGTGTGAATTATTTAAAATGTGAGCATCGATAAGATGCATTTTGCTAGTGACAATAAAACCCATGACTTTCTGATGTAAAATCGTTGCTGTCATGTTTTTCTGGGCAATTTAGTTTACACTATGTATTGCATGAATATGTGTATGTTTGTTTCTGTGTTGTTTGTCTGTTCTAGAGACTTCATGTGGATGCAGGAGTCAGATAATGTCACAGATCAAAACAATAAGGGTCTCAGATAAGTGTTAGAGGAGAAAATGATTTAAATACATAAAATAACTTAAAGGGTTAGTTCACCCCCCTCCCCAAAAATCAAAACAAAAAAACGTTTCATTAATTATTCACCCTCATGTCTTTCCAAACTTGTAAGACTTTTGTTCATCTTCGAAACACAAATGAAGATCTTTTAATGAAATCTGAGAGATTTCTGTCCCTCCATTGACACTCTACGCAATTTTGGCATTTCACAAATACATTTGGTTCTCGCTGAAGCTCAAACATGCTGCGTAACACAAGAATGAACCTCATTGGTTCTCGCTGAAGCTAAAACGTGCTGCGTAACACGAGAATGAACCACATTGGTTCTTGCTGAAGTTCAAACGTGCTGGGTAACACGAGAATGAACCTCATTGGTTCTCGCTGAAGCTCAAACGTGCTGCGTAACACGAGAATGAACCTCATTGGTTCTCGCTGAAGTTCAAACGTGCTGCGTAACACGAGAATGAACCTCATTGGTTCTCGCTGAAGCTCAAACGTGCTGCGTAACACGAGAATGAACCTCATGGGTTCTCGCTGAAGTTCAAACGTGCTGCGTAACACGAGAATAAACCTCATTGGTTCTTGCTGAAGTTCAAACGTGCTGCTTAACACGAGAATGAACCTCATTGGTTCTCGCAGAAGCTCAAACGTGCTGCGTAACACGAGAATGAACCTCATTGGTTCTCGCTGAAGTTCAAACGTGCTGCGTAACACGAGAATGAACCTCATTGGTTCTCGCTGAAGCTCAAACGTGCTGCGTAACACGAGAATGAACCTCATTGGTTCTCGCTGAAGCTCAAACGTGCTGCGTAACACAAGAATGAACCTCATTGGTTCTCACTGAAGCTCAAACGTGATGCGTAACACGAGAATGAACCTCATCGGTTCTCGCTGAAGCTAAAACGTGATGCGTAACACGAGAATGAACCTCATTGGTTCTCGCTGAAGCTCAAACGTGATGCGTAACACGAGAATGAACCTCATTGGTTCTCGCTGAAGCTCAAACGTGCTGCGTAACACAAGAATGAACCTCATTGGTTCTCGCTGAAGTTCAAACGTGCTGCGAAACACGAGAATGAACCTCATTGGTTCTAGCTGAAGTTCAAACGTGCTGCGTAACACAAGAATGAACCTCATTGGTTCTCGCTGAAGTTCAAACGTCCTGCGAAACACGAGAATGAACCTCATTGGTTCTCGCTGAAGCTCAAACGTGCTGCGTAACACGAGAATGGACCTCATTGGTTCTCGCTGAAGTTCAAACGTGCTGCGTAACACGAGAATGAACCTCATTGGTTCTCGCTGAAGCTCAAACGTGCTGCGTAACACGAGAATGAACCTCATTGGCTCTCGCTGAAGCTCAAACCTGCTGCATAACACAAGAATGAACCTCATTGGTTCTCGCTGAAGTTCAAACGTGCTGCGTAACACGAGAATGAACCTCATTGGTTCTTGCTGAAGCTCAAACGTGCTGCGTAACACGAGAATGAACCTCATTGGTTCTCGCTGAAGCTCAAACGTGCTGCGAAACACGAGAATGAACCTCATTGGTTCTCCCTGAAGCTCAAACGTGCTGCGTAACACAAGAATGAACCTCATTGGTTCTCGCTGAAGTTCAAACGTGCTGCGAAACACAAGAATGAACCTCATTGGTTCTTGCTGAAGCTCAAACGTGCTGCGTAACACGAGAATGAACCTCATTGGTTCTCGCTGAAGCTCAAACGTGCATGAGTAACACGAGAATAAACCTCATTGGTTCTCGCTGAAGCTCAAACGTGCTGCGTAACACAAGAATGAACCTCATTGGTTCTCGCTGAAGCTCAAACGTGCATGCGTAACACGAGAATGAACCTCATTGGTTCTTGCTGAAGCTCAAACGTGCTGCGTAACACGAGAATGAACCTCATTGGTTCTCGCTGAAGCTCAAACGTGCATGCGTAACATGAGAATGAACCTCATTGGTTCTTGCTGAAGCTCAAACGTGCTGCGTAACACGAGAATGAACCTCATTGGTTCTTGCTGAAGCTCAAACGTGCATGCGTAACACGAGAACGAACCTCATTGGTTCTTGCTGAAGCTCAAACGTGCTGCGTAACACAAGAATGAACCTCATTGGTTCTCACTGAAGCTCAAACGTGATGCGTAACACGAGAATGAACCTCATTGGTTCTCGCTGAAGCTCAAACGTGCTGCGTAACACGAGAATGAACCTCATTGGTTCTCGCTGAAGCTCAAACGTGCATGCGTAACACGAGAACGAACCTCATTGGTTCTTGCTGAAGCTCAAACGTGCTGCGTAACACAAGAATGAACCTCATTGGTTCTCACTGAAGCTGAAACGTGATGCGTAACACGAGAATGAACCTCATTGGTTCTCGCTGAAGCTCAAACGTGCTGCGTAACACAAGAATGAACCTCATTGGTTCTCACTGAAGCTGAAACGTGATGCGTAACACGAGAATGAACCTCATTGGTTCTCGCTGAAGCTCAAACGTGCATGCGTAACACGAGAATGAACCTGATTGGTTCTCGCTGAAGCTCAAACGTGCATGCGTAACACGAGAACGAACCTCATTGGTTCTCGCTGAAGCTCAAACGTGCTGCGTAACACAAGAATGAACCTCATTGGTTCTCGCTGAAGCTCAAACGTGCATGCGTAACACGAGAACGAACCTCATTGGTTTTTGCTGAAGCTCAAACGTGCTGCGTAACACGAGAATGAACCTCATTGGTTCTCGCTGAAGCTCAAACGTGCTGCGTAACACGAGAATGAACCTCATTGGTTCTCGCTGAAGCTCAAACGTGCATGCGTAACACGAGAATGAACCTCATTGGTTCTTCCTGAAGCTCAAACGTGCTGCGTAACACGAGAATGAACCTCATTGGTTCTCACTGAAGCTCAAACGTGATGCGTAACACGAGAATGAACCTCATTGGTTCTTGCTGAAGCTCAAACGTGCTGCGTAACACGAGAATGAACCTCATTGTTTCTCGCTGAAGCTCAAATGTGCTGCGTAACACAAGAATGAACTTCATTGGTTCTCGCTGAAGCTCAAACGTGATGCATAACACGAGAATGAACCTCATTGGTTCTCGCTGAAGCTCAAATGTGCTGCGTAACACAAGAATGAACTTCATTGGTTCTCGCTGAAGCTCAAACGTGATGCGTAACACGAGAATGAACCTCATTGGTTCTTGCTGAAGCTCAAACGTGCTGCGTAACACAAGAATGAACTTCATTGGTTCTCGCTGAAGCTCAAACGTGATGCGTAACACGAGAATGAACCTCATTGGTTCTTGCTGAAGCTCAAACGTGCTGCGTAACACGAGAATGAACCTCATTGGTTCTCGCTGAAGCTCATATGTGCTGCGTAACACAAGAATGAACTTCATTGGTTCTCGCTGAAGCTCAAACGTGATGCGTAATACGAGAATGAACCTCATTGGTTCTTGCTGAAGCTCAAACGTGCTGCGTAACACGAGAATGAACCTCATTGGTTCTCGCTGAAGCTCAAATGTGCTGCGTAACACAAGAATGAACTTCATTGGTTCTCGCTGAAGCTCAAATGTGCTGCGTAACACGAGAATGAACTTCATTGGTTCTCGCTGAAGCTCAAACGTGATGCGTAACACGAGAATGAACCTCATTGGTTCTTGCTGAAGCTCAAACGTGCTGCGTAACACGAGAATGAACCTCATTGGTTCTCGCTGAAGCTCAAATGTGCTGCGTAACACAAGAATGAACTTCATTGGTTCTCGCTGAAGCTCAAACGTGATGCGTAACACGAGAATGAACCTCATTGGTTCTTGCTGAAGCTCAAACGTGCTGCGTAACACGAGAATGAACCTCATTGGTTCTCGCTGAAGCTCAAATGTGCTGCGTAACACAAGAATGAACTTCATTGGTTCTCGCTGAAGCTCAAACGTGATGCGTAACACAAGAATGAACTTCATTGGTTCTCGCTGAAGCTCAAACGTGATGCGTAACACGAGAATGAACCTCATTGGTTCTCGCTGAAGCTCAAATGTGCTGCGTAACACAAGAATGAACTTCATTGGTTCTCGCTGAAGCTCAAACGTGATGCGTAACACGAGAATGAACCTCATTGGTTCTCGCTGAAGCTCAAATGTGCTGCGTAACACAAGAATGAACTTCATTGGTTCTCGCTGAAGCTCAAACGTGCTGCATAACACGAGAATGAACCTCATTGGTTCTAGCAGAAGCTCAAATGTGCTGCGTAACACGAGAATGAACTTCATTGGTTCTCGCTGAAGCTCAAACGTGCATGCGTAACACGAGAATGAACCTCATTGGTTCTTGCTGAAGCTCAAACGTGCTGCGTAACAAGAATGAACCTCATTGGTTCTAGCAGAAGCTCAAATGTGCTGCGTAACACGAGAATGAACCTCATTGGTTCTTGCTGAAGCTCAAACGTGCATGCGTAACACGAGAATGAACCTCATTGGTTCTCGCTGAAGCTCAAACGTGATGCGTAACACGAGAATGAACCTCATTGGTTCTTGCTGAAGCTCAAACGTGCTGCGTAACACGAGAATGAACCTCATTGGTTCTCGCTGAAGCTCAAATGTGCTGTGTAACACAAGAATGAACTTCATTGATTCTCGCTGAAGCTCAAACGTGATGCGTAACACGAGAATGAACTTCATTGGTTCTCGCTGAAGCTCAAACGTGATGCGTAACACGAGAATGAACCTCATTGGTTCTCGCTGAAGCTCAAATGTGCTGCGTAACACAAGAATGAACTTAATTGGTTCTCACTGAAGCTCAAACGTGATGCGTAACACGAGAATGAACCTCATTGGTTCTTGCTGAAGCTCAAACGTGCTGCGTAACACGAGAGTGAACCTCATTGGTTCTCACTGAAGCTCAAATGTGCTGCGTAACACAAGAATGAACTTCATTGGTTCTCGCTGAAGCTCAAACGTGATGCGTAACACGAGAATGAACCTCATTGGTTCTTGCTGAAGCTCAAACGTGATGCGTAACACGAGAATGAACCTCAATGGTTCTCGCTGAAGCTCAAATGTGCTGCCTAACACAAGAATGAACTTCATTGGTTCTCGCTGAAGCTCAAACGTGATGCGTAACACGAGAATGAACCTCATTGGTTCTTGCTGAAGCTCAAACGTGCTGCGTAACATGAGAATGAACCTCATTGGTTCTCGCTGAAGCTCAAATGTGCAGCGTAACACAAGAATGAACTTCATTGGTTCTCGCTGAAGCTCAAACGTGATGCGTAACACGAGAATGAACCTCATTGGTTCTCGCTGAAGCTCAAATGTGCTGCGTAACACAAGAATGAACTTCATTGGTTCTCGCTGAAGCTCAAACGTGATGCTTAACACGAGAATGAACCTCATTGGTTCTTGCTGAAGCTCAAACGTGCTGCGTAACACGAGAATGAACCTCATTGGTTCTCGTCAAGTGATGAATGTTTATATTGTGAATAAAAGCCTAAATTCAATCATATAAAGGACAGACTAGACCAAGTCCTTTTGGACTAAACCACTCAGTTCATATGGATTAGTTTTATCTCTTTATAAACATTTTGAAACCTCAAAGTGATAGTTGCATAGACTGTCAATGGAGGGACAGAAATATCTCAGATATCGTTAAAAAATCTTTATTTGTGTTTGAAGATGAACGAAAGTCTTACTGGTTTGGAACAACATGAGAGTGAGTAAATGATGACAGAATTTTCATTTTTGGGTGAACTATCACTTTAAGTCATCAGTTCAAACTCACTTGTGTCCATGATCTCCACCTGTATGCCGATGGAGCATCTTTCTGTAAGTGACTCCATGTTTAGTCTCCATGAGCATCACTCGAGACTTCAGTCCCTGGATCTGGAAATCGGAGAGATTTCTGTCCCTCCATAGACAGCTACGCAACTTCCATTTTGATGCTTTAAGTTTATAAAGAGTTCGTAAAACTAATCCATATTTATTGAACAGTTTAGTCCAAATTTTCTGGAGACTCGATTGCTTTATATGATGAACAGATTGAATTTAGGCTTTATTCACATATAAACATTTGTCAACTCACACATCTGATATGGTAAACGGAAGCTCAAACATGTTCACTTGACGTGCGAGAACCAATGAGGTTCATTCTTGTGTTACGCAGCACGTTTGAGCTTCTGTAAGAACCAATGAGGTTCATTCTTGTGTTACGCAGCACGTTTGAGCTTCTGTAAGAACCAATGAGGTTCAATCTTGTGTTACGCAGCACGTTTGAGCTTCTGCTAGAACCAATGAGGTTAATTCTTGTGTTACGCAGCACGTTTGAGCTTCTGCTAGAACCAATGAGGTTCATTCTTGTGTTACGCAGCACATTTGAGCTTCTGCAAGAACCAATGAGGTTCATTCTTGTGTTACGCAGCACGTTTGAGCTTCTGCTAGAACCAATGAGGTTCATT
This sequence comes from Gila orcuttii, assembly GCA_026230005.1. Classification (NCBI taxonomy): domain Eukaryota; kingdom Metazoa; phylum Chordata; class Actinopteri; order Cypriniformes; family Leuciscidae; genus Gila; species Gila orcuttii. The sequence continues at coordinate 804,183 of JAPDVR010000008.1, read as the reverse complement.
CTTGTGTTACGCAGCACATTTGAGCTTCTGCAAGAACCAATGAGGTTCATTCTCGTGTTACGCAGCACGTTTGAGCTTCTGTAAGAACAAATGAGGTTCATTCTTGTGTTATGCAGCACGTTTGAGCTTCTGCTAGAACCAATGAGGTTCATTCTTGTTACGCAGCACATTTGAGCTTCTGCAAGAACCAATTAGGTTCATTCTTGTGTTACGCAGCACGTTTGAGCTTTAGCAAGAACCAATGAGGTTCATTCTTGTGTTACGCAGCACGTTTGAGCTTCAGCAAGAACCAATGAGGTTAATTCTTGTGTTACGCAGCACGTTTGAGCTTCTGCAAGAACCAATGAGGTTCATTCTTGTGTTACGCAGCACGTTTGAACTTCAGCAAGAACCAAAAAGGTTAATTCTCGTGTTACGCAGCACGTTTGAGCTTCTGTAAGAACCAATGAGGTTCATTCTTGTGTTACGCAGCACGTTTGAGCTTCTGTAAGAACCAATGAGGTTCATTCTTGTGTTACGCAGCACGTTTGAGCTTCTGTAAGAACCAATGAGGTTCATTCTCGTGTTACGCATCACGTTTGAGCTTCTGTAAGAACCAATGAGGTTCATTCTCGTGTTACGCAGCACATTTGAGCTTCTGTAAGAACCAACGAGGTTCATTCTCATGTTACGCAGCACGTTTGAGCTTCTGTAAGAACCAATGAAGTTCATTCTCGTGTTACGCATCACATTTGAGCTTCTGTAAGAACCAATGAGGTTCATTCTCGTGTTACGCATCACATTTGAGCTTCTGTAAGAACCAATGAGGTTCATTCTCGTGTTACGCAGCACGTTTGATCTTCTGTAAGAACCAATGAGGTTCATTCTTGAGTTACGCAGCACGTTTGAGCTTCGCTAGAGGTTTGTTCTCATGTTTCAAGCCCTTTCATTGTAGCTTCTCTTTATGTTCGCTGATCAATGTTTATATGTGAATAAAAGCCTAATTTAAGTGTGTTCTTCATATAAAGCCAGCGAGTCGCTTTAGAAAACCTGGACTACACCGCTCCGTTCATATGGATTTGTTTTACGATTTCTTTATTAACTTTTCGAAGCGTCAAAAAGGTAGTTGCGTAGACTGTCAATGGAGGGAAAGAAATCTCTCAGATTTCATTAAAAAGATCTTCATTTTTGTTCCGAAGATGAATGAAAGTCTTACGGGTTTGGAACGACATGAGGGTGAGTAATCAATGACAGAATTTAAATTTTTGGGTGAACTATCCCTTTAATAATATCAAATAACATCATACAGTGTGTGTGTGTATATTATATTAAAAGTAAATGTATTAAATATAATCATGGTTCATTAGCCTAATGATTTGTAGCAGCTATGTAGGTTTTACACCAACACTATTTGTGTTGCTGTAGAATTGAAATTAAAATATCTTGAAGACTTATGACTTGTATTTCTCGACAGGTGTAACGGCTCATTCGCTGGAAGCTCAGGCTGATCATCACAGCCAGGAAAAGGTCGTTGTGAAGAATCTCTCAGTGGAGAAATCTACCTTTTCACATGCGGCGGATGTAAATTCACAGCTTTTGAAACAAGAAGAGTCCGTAACGCCGCTGAAGGAACTGGAGGAAGAGGAGCTCAGCGGACTGGAGTTTGAGATGAAGATCGAACAGGTGGAAAAACTTGTGGATCAGACACTGAATCAAGTTCAGGCAAAGCAGAAGTCTGAAGGACAAAACCACTGCCATGACGGAAACACTCGTTTATGGTGTTCAGGGAAAGCGTTTGATGATCCGGAAAATCTTGTGGAGTCGGAACAACATTCCCAGAATTTTACAGATCCATATGTGATGGAGGATCCGATGACCATGTCGACTCAGTCCGGTTTATTGGCTGTTCTGCAGAACGAGAGCTTTGGCGATGCAGACATTGAGTACGACTTGAATCTTCAGGATTCCCACAGACACTCACCCACAACCAGCTCGTCTGACTCGACACCGTTCAACACACTCCCATCCTCACATTCAAGCTCGTGTTTGCCCAAAACGCTCCCGAAGAGTCTCAATGCCGGCAAGCACACGGGCCCCAAACCCTTCCGATGTGACGAGTGCGGGAAAGGCTTCCCACAGAGGGGACGGCTTTTAACACACAAACTAGTGCACATGGACGAAAAACCCTTCCGATGTGAGGAGTGTGGCAAAAGCTTCACACAGAGGAAGCGGCTTTTAACACACAGACTAGTGCACACGGGTGAGAAACCCTTCCGCTGTCACCTGTGCGGTAAAACCTTCTCCAGACAGGACAACTGTCTCAGACACATGCGCTTGCACAGCGACAGTAGTAATAGTAGTAGTGTTTATTTGTCCCCATAAGGAAAGTAGTTTGCAGCAAGCTCCGACAGACATTTAAAACAAATCACAGTTGGCATATACAAACAATAATTTAAAGCAAATTAATCTTATTTAGGACTTAATTCACTTAATTCCCAACAGTTTGCTTGTCATTGTTACTTCTTTTCTCAGTGATTTCTTCTGAGCCTCTGAAGCAACTCAAACAGAATGTCATAATGCTTTCAATAAAAGCCCCATAAAACATCACAAGCACTCTACTACGGACATTAAAAGACAGTCATTTATTTATGAAATACAACCTCTGTTGTGTCTTCTTACTTACGTATTCAGTCCACACCTGTGGGGATTTCTTTAAGACTGCAAGGAAAGCTTCCCCTATAATGTCAAAAAATTAATGTTCAAATATGTACTATTGTGTTAACATTTTATTGACTAAAAATGCGTTAGAACACGTTCATCTCGAAGACAAGTTCGTTCAGAATCAGCTACATATAGCAGACTCGATTTCCTTCGCATTCATTCCCGGAGCATCACAGTGCATTTCCCTGTTGAAGCCGAGCGTCCGGTGACTTCAGTGGCGCTGCTTTGAACATTTTTTTTCAGTGCTTCGAAACTAGACGGTCATTGGATAAATCTGCTGTTATGTCGCGCCCATGAAACGCTCAGCATCTCTGGGGTGATGGAGGAGTGGGCGGGGCTGGACTGCGGGCTTCTGCATGATGATTGGACGGTCTGTTGTGAATGGAGGAGTGGGCGGGGCTGGACTGCGGGCTTTTGCGTGATGATTGGACAGTCTGTTGTGAATGGAGGAGTGGGCGGGGCTGGACTCCGGGCTTCTGCGTGATGATTGGAGGTTCTGTTGTGAATGAAGCAGTGGGCGGGGCTGGACTCCGGGCTTCTGCGTGATGATTGGACGGTCTGTTGTGAATGACGAGTGGGCGGGGCTGGACTCCGGGCTTCTGCGTGATGATTGGACAGTCTGTTGTGAATGGAGGAGTGGGCGGGGCTGGACTCCGGGCTTCTGCGTGATGATTGGAGGGTCTGTTGTGAATGAAGGAGTGCTCTATTTTCCTTGTACATGCTCCCCTTAGGTTCTGTGATATCCCGGCATAATGTCTCTTTCCATCTGTATGCAGACGACGTACAAATCTATCTGCCAGTTGCCCAGAACTCCCCAGACACACAGTTCATTCAGACATGTCTGGATGACATTAAACATTGGCTGTCACAAAATTCGCTCTGTCTAAATGAATCAAAGACTGAATTTATCCTATTTGATGCCTCTAGTTCAACAAAGGCAGCTCCCGATCTTGCACCCCTGACCACCCACCTCAGTTTTGTAGTCAGGAATCTTGGGGTGATTTTGGACAGTAGTCTAAAGCTCGATTAACAGGTAGACTCTGTGATCAGGGCAAGTTTCTTCCAGCTTCGTCAGTTGGCCAAGGTCAAACCATTCCTCAGCTGCAGTGACTTCGAGAAAACAATCCGCGCTTTTATTAGTTCACGCTTGGACTACTGCAATGCTCTCTACATTGGGTTAAATCAGGCCTCTCTGCACCGTCTACAGCTTGTCCAAAATGCAGCGGCCAGGCTTCTTACCAACACCCGTAAACATGACCACATCACTCCTGTCCTGCACTCTCTACACTGGCTCCCAGTCGAGTTCAGAATACAGTTTAAGATCCTACTATTTGTTTTTTGCTCCATCCATGGTATTGCACCTCTTTATCTGTGTAATACACTGACCCTTTATCAGCCCAGCAGAGCCCTGCGCTCTTCTGAACAACATCTGCTGGTGGTCCCAGGGTCCAGGTGCAAAAAGTGGGGTGATCGTGCCTTTGCGGTAGCGGGGCCGAAACTCTGGAACGCTCTGCCCCTGGAATTACGCTCCATTATGGACCTGCCCCTGTTCAAGGCCGGGCTGAAGCACCATCTCTTTAGTTCGGCTTTTGACAATTGATGGACAACTGATTAGCATAATGATTTTATAGATGTGTTGTATTTTATTTTATTGTATTGTCTTGTATTTCACTTCTTTATTATTTGTCCTGTACTTTTTGTCTCTGTCCAGCGCTTTGATCAACTCTGGTTGTTGTAAAGCGCTTTATAAATAAAAATTGATTGATTGAGTGGGCGGGGCTGGACTCCGGGCTTCTGCGTGATGATTGGAGGGTCTGTCCAAAGACTGCATCTCCTTTTGATTGACAGCGATTTTGTACTATAAAAAGTCGCTGACGCTGAAGCTGTTCGAGCTCAACCCCATCGCGGATTTTACAAGTGTAGTCGAAAGACAAACTGCTGCAACCTATTGGTATTTGTTTGCGAAATTGCTAGCCAATTTTCATCATACATTTCACACAATTATACACCACATTCCTTGTTTCAGTTAACCTAATTCCCACATTTCCTCCGTCGAGTTTAATATCTTTTTTTAATATCGTTTGTTCATTAATTTATTCCTTCATACAGTAGGCTAGGCTATAAATAAATGGAAAATTTTTATGATGATTCCTGATTTCCTGATGATCAAGTATGAAACAATCCCCAGGGATATTATAGTTAACTAAACCTGATTCATCCAGGGACAAGGCAGAAGTAACTGAGTAAGTCATTTACTTATTTATTAAAAGGATTCTTGCTGAAGCTCAAATGTGCTGCGTAACACAAGAATGAGCCTCATTGGTTCTTACAGAAGCTCAAAGTGCTGCGTAACTCGAGAATGAGCCTCATTGGTTCTTACAGAAGCTCAAACGTGCTGTGTAACACAAGAATGAGCCTCATTGGTTCTTACAGAAGCTCAAACGTGCTGCGTAACTCGAGAATGAACCTCATTGGTTCTTACAGAAGCTCAAACGTGCTGCGTAACACGAGAATGAACCTCATTGGTTCTTTAGGGAACTCAAACGTGCTGCGTAACACGAGAATGAGCCTAATTGGTTCTTACAGAAGCTCAAACGTGCTGCGTAACTCGAGAATGAGCCTCATTGGTTCTTACAGAAGCTCAAAGTGCTGCGTAACTCGAGAATGAGCCTCATTGGTTCTTACAGAAGCTCAAACGTGCTGCGTAACTCGAGAATGAGCCTCATTGGTTCTTACAGAAGCTCAAAGTGCTGCGTAACTCGAGAATGAGCCTCATTGGTTCTTACAGAAGCTCAAACGTGCTGTGTAACACAAGAATGAGCCTCATTGGTTCTTACAGAAGCTCAAACGTGCTGCGTAACTCGAGAATGAACCTCATTGGTTCTTACAGAAGCTCAAATGTGCTGCGTAACACAAGAATGAGCCTCATTGGTTCTTACAGAAGCTCAAACGTGCTGTGTAACACAAGAATGAGCCTCATTGGTTCTTACAGAAGCTCAAACGTGCTGTGTAACACAAGAATGAGCCTCATTGGTTCTTACAGAAGCTCAAACGTGCTGCGTAACTCGAGAATGAACCTCATTGGTTCTTACAGAAGCTCAAACGTGCTGCGTAACACGAGAATGAACCTCATTGGTTCTTTAGGGAACTCAAACGTGCTGCGTAACACGAGAATGAGCCTAATTGGTTCTTACAGAAGCTCAAACGTGCTGCGTAACACAAGAATGAGCCTCATTGGTTCTCACAGAAGCTCAAACGTGCTTCGTAACACAAGAATGAGCCTCATTGGTTCTTACAGAAGCTCAAACGTGCTGCGTAACACGAGAATGAGCCTCATTGGTTCTTACAGAAGCTCAAACGTGCTGTGTAACACAAGAATGAGCCTCATTGGTTCTTACAGAAGCTCAAACGTGCTGCGTAACTCGAGAATGAGCCTCATTGGTTCTTGCTGAAGCTCAAACGTGCTGCGTAACTCGAGAATGAGCCTCATTGGTTCTTACAGAAGCTCAAACGTGCTGCGTAACATGAGAATGAGCCTCATTGGTTCTTACAGAAGCTCAAACGTGCTGCGTAACTCGAGAATGAGCCTCATTGGTTCTTACAGAAGCTCAAACGTGCTGCGTAACTCGAGAATGAGCCTCATTGGTTCTTGCTGAAGCTCAAACGTGCTGCGTAACTCGAGAATGAGCCTCATTGGTTCTTACAGAAGCTCAAACGTGCTGCGTAACTCGAGAATGAGCCTCATTGGTTCTTACAGAAGCTCAAACGTGCTGCGTAAGTCGAGAATGAGCCTCATTGGTTCTTGCTGAAGCTCAAACGTGCTGCGTAACATGAGAATGAACCTCATTGGTTCTTACAGAAGCTCAAACGTGCTGAGTAACTCGAGAATGAGCCTCATTGGTTCTTGCTGAAGCTCAAACGTGCTGCGTAACATGAGAATGAACCTCATTGGTTCTTACAGAAGCTCAAACGTGCTGCTTAAGTCGAGAATGAGCCTCATTGGTTCTTACAGAAGCTCAAACGTGCTGCGTAACTCGAGAATGAACCTCATTGGTTCTTACAGAAGCTCAAACGTGCTGCGTAACTCGAGAATGAACCTCATTGGTTCTTACAGAAGCTCAAACGTGCTGCGTAACTCGAGAATGAACCTCATTGGTTCTTACAAAAGCTCAAACGTGCTGCGTAACTCGAGAATGAACCTCATTGGTTCTTACAAAAGCTCAAACGTGCTGCGTAACTCGAGAATGAACCTCATTGGTTCTTACAAAAGCTCAAACGTGCTGCGTAACTCGAGAATGAGCCTCATTGGTTCTTACAGAAGCTCAAACGTGCTGCGTAACTCGAGAATGAGCCTCATTGGTTCTTACAGAAGCTCAAACGTGCTGCTTAAGTCGAGAATGAGCCTCATTGGTTCTTGCTGAAGCTCAAACGTGCTGCGTAACTCGAGAATGAACCTCATTCGTTCTCGCACGTCAGTCGAACATGCTTGAACTTCCTTTTACCATATCTTATGTGTAGATGAATGTTTATATGTGAATAAAAGGCAAAATTTCATCTCAATTATATAAAGCAACCAAGACTCTTCAGAAAATTTGGATTAAACCACTCAGTTCATATGGATTGGTTTTATCTCTTTATGAACTTTTTGAAGCATTAAAGTGGTAGTTACATGGACTGTCAAGGGACTGACAGAAATCTCTCAGATTTAATTTAAATTATCTTCATTAGTGTTTGCAGATGAACTAAAGTCTTGAGGGTTTGGAACGACATGAGGGTGAGTAATTAATGACAGAATTTTCATTTTTTTGAGTGAACAAACCCTTTAATGTTGAGATGCTCGCAAGACAGTATTATGTCCAATAACTAATGAATAAATAATATATCCAATAATAAATTTTTCAATAAAAAAATAACATTTATTAAAGAAATAACTAAATAAATTACGTTTAAATAAATAACAAAACATAATATAGAGTGAAATCATATACAGAAATGGCTTTATGATGCCTAAGTCTTATCTTTAGATTTTTAACTGCATATTTTTTTCATCTGTCTTGTTCAAGAAAAGTATTAATGAGGTGAAAAGACTGTATTTAACTGTAGTATCTTCAGTATCTATTCATTGCGCCTTTCCGCACAAATAAATGTCTATTTTGGACCTGCCGCTGCTCGCGTGTCTTTTACTTTGGTGAGCGTTTCCTTCCCCGGAAACACGTCACGCCCCCGAATGAGCAGGACCCAGAGAAGCAGCAATGGTGGATTATGTTATTCTCCATAGTAATGTAACTGGAGAGAGCTTTGATCGCGAGATGAGCTCCGCGGGGATGTTCCAGACTCAGATCTCCGCGATCATGAAGGCGGCCGCGGTGGAGATCAGTCAGTTGCTGGAGGAAGAGGCTGCAGCTCTTCATCAGGAGATCCGGAGGAGGAACCAGGAGATCCAGGGCCTGAAGACTAAACTACTGAGAGCCACTGCTGAGAGATGCTCTGTCGGCGTACAGGTGGAGCTCATGGACACGAGTGAGTCTGAGCTGATGACTGAATCATGTAAAAAAAACATCATAGCTTACTCCGTGTGAGAGAGCGAGAGAGGGGGAGAGTATGTGTGTGGGGGGTATATATACATTTATTTAAAACAATTATATGCTAATATATATTTTTGCTAATTCTATTTCTATAATATTAGTTTTTAAATAAATATATATTACCATATATTTTTTTCTTAAATGTATTTTAATATATAAATATATAATGGTTTTATATGGTGACTTTTATATTTATGTTAAAACTAATAATATAGAAATATAATACAATATATTAATATCATTTGAAATAATGTATATATAAAATAATATTTGAAATATATGTATGTCACTTTTCTGTAATATTAGTAAAAAATAAGTATAACATTTGTAAAATAAAATTTTTGAAAACTGGTGATGTTTATTATATTTATATATTATATATTTATTAAGGTTTTCACTAAATTATAATTTATTTATTTTTTACACATTTTATACTTATGTATTGTAAGAGCTACTGTTACTTTCACTGTTCATATCGTTGCATATCATTAATATTTCGACTTTAATTTAGTAGTACAGTGAATATTTTGAGCAGCTCCAGCAGAGCTCAACCAGCTCTAAAATGTTAATGTAAGAACAAAAGAAAAAGACAGCAGCAGGAATATTAGACTGCTGTCACTTTAAGAGCTGCACGTATCCAACAAATTGTCACACATGTGATTTCTTTTCAACTGTTTACGTTAACTTAAGACAAACGACTATGTTTCACAAGGATACTTGCCTATACAGGCATTTTGACATAATTCGTTTTTTCTGTTTAAGCCCAAGAAGATACGAAAGAGAACTCCATTTTATAGGTTATTCGCACGCTGTCTGAGAGACAGCTTTCTGGACGCATGCTCCGTGAAAACGTCATGTGACAACTGTACCGCCTTCCTGTAAAAATGTAGGGAACCACTCGTTATACATAAATCATTTAATGTGTGCTGAGTGAATGATCAGCAATCAAGAACATGCAACAGAAGTGCTCTCCTATGCTCCTTATTTTACTCTCTTTGCTATTGCCATATCCGACCGAACTTCAAACTTTCCAGTGATGTCTGGGAAAAAGGCATGTGTGTTCGACTAGCTCGCACGTCTGTTCCGCTCAAAACAAAAATAAATGACAGATTAGGTGGGTGAGGGTGATCCTCGCTCCGATGCGGGACAACAGGTCATCAAATTGGGCACGGGACAGGCGGAAGTACCGCTGAAAGCGGCCGTCATCCAGGCGCAGCTCCTGGAGCAAATGGTGAAACTCGCCAAACTGGGTTCGCCTCCGAAGGGTCTGGTGGACCCAAATATGGCGACGATGATCCCTACGCCGCTGTTCTGGCCAGCGCACAGATGTTCCTGATGCCAATCATGACTTTGTATGATAATGTCGTCAAGGTAGGCAGTGGCATATGCGGAATGAGGCGGGAGGATTTTGTCCATGAGGCGGTGAAAGGTAGCGGGAGCCCTGAACAACCCGAACGGAAGAGTAATAAATTGGTGTAATCCGAATGGCATTGTGAAGGCTATCTTTCTTTGGATAATGGCGATAAGGGGATCTGCCAGTACCCTTTTGTTAAATACAGTGTCGAGTAAAAGCAAACCTAACCGATCAAGTAGCTCATCAACTCGGGGCATTGGATAAGCGTCGAATTTTGACACAGAAACGGACAAAGCTGTCCGTTTGGGTACTAAAAAATATGGCTCGCCCAGTCGCTATGCGATTCTTCTATTACTCCCAACTCTAGCATGGCCTTTAATTCGTCTTGTACCACTTTTTTCTTGTGTTCAGGTAAACAATAGGGATGGATGTGAGCCACTTCCCCAGGGATTGTTTCGATATGGTGCTGTATGAGGTCTGTACGACCAGGCAGGGGTGAAAACATCTGCAAAATCTGCATGCCACTTTGCTAAATCGGAGATGATCTCCCCCAGAGCAAGCGGATTGGTTTTGACAGCTGCTGCTGGTCCGAGATCTTCCTCTGCTGTAACAGCTGTTGCCAACTCAACCGACCTCATCTCATTCCAGCATTTTAAAAGACTGAGATGATAAATTTGACATGAATCACCCCTGTCCGTTCGTCTTGCCTCATAATCGAGAACGCCAACTCACCGTGCAACCACAAAAGTTCCTTGCCACTTCGCAAGTAACTTAGAACTGGACGTTAGAAGTAATACAAGCACTTCTGCTGTAAATTGATGCTGTTGCGTACCCCTGTTGTACAGCTGACTTTGTCCAGTGCCTAGAGCAAATTCTCCATGGAGAGCCGCCCAATGTGTGGAGCTTTGCTCAGAAGTCCATGACATACTGAATTTCACTACGGCTGTTTGAAGGCCCCTCCCACCAAGCCTCTTTAATGCCAAGTACACCAAGCTAATGGTCAGCCATCGGGCAGCGTAGGGCCATTTTTGAGCCTCGGCCGACTTAATTTTTTCGGTGTGTTCCGCACCATTGGCTATAGTCGTATGATGTCAGATTTTTTTTGGCTGATTCAACATGTAGAATCTGTGTTGCGCCGTTGGTGAGTGAAAGAATTCTGATTGGCTGTTCAGTTTAGCAAACAAGTCAGTGAATGAGAATAAGAGCAATCATTCTGCCCTGATCAGTGAGAATCTCTTTAGGGATTCCCACTCGGGAGATAATGAAAATGAACCGTAACGGCTCTGCTTCCGGATATCATGTTACACCACCACCAAAGCCTCACATATACCCCCTTTAATACTCACAGGTATTTGGTTCTGCCCAGCTTGATCGGGGGCAGCCCACAGGGAGTCAGGGACCCGGATCGACATTCCAACCTCCATTACTGGACACCAGTCCTAGAAATAACCCGGATCCCCACATCCCCTGCAGGCCCCCTTGTGTCGCAGATCTAGCCCCCTGGAAAAAAAACGTCTGTGTGCGTGTTACTTCGTTACCTGGGAGCAGGAATAGGACAAGTGAGAGCAGAAAAAGAGGGAGATGGGTTGGAGAGAGAGAGATTAGGGAGGGGCATGTTGACCCCGGGGCACGGCACCAGATGATCCGAAGCTAGCTGGATGGCCTGATTCAGTGACACCAGGCAGTGGCACTGGACCTACTCAGCCGTTCCTCGTGGAAGCCGAGCAATGAACTGCTCCAGTGCCACCAGATCGGCCACTTCCTAGATTTCGCTTGTTTCGGCCATCAGCCACTTGCAGCAAGTGTCCGGCCATGACAAAAGGCCAGCTCCACTGAGAGGAAGGGCAGACAATGTTGTTCAGGGAAGTCATAGGCCAGCAGGTTCGCTAGAGGTACCTGTTGCTCTGCCACCTGTGCCTCCCCAGACAGCAGTGGGATCAGGCGCACCGGCCATTGGGTGCGCGCCCATCCACATGCCTCCTATTTCAAAGAGGTCCACAAACTCCTTTGGGTGGTCCTGTGGACCCATCTCATGTCCCGCTTGCAGGACACTGTCGGCACACTGCCTCGTATAATCACAACATAAACATTCCAAACACAAAAATGCATGAGTCTCTCTCTTCCTGTCCCAGATCTGTGGGGCGCTTATATCCCACCTCTCCGCTAATCACTGGAATTAGAGACAGGTGTTAATTATCATGTACCTGACCTCATTATCCCCGCTCGTCTCCACACTCATTCACATTCGCTGCAGTCTTCACATTCCCACACACCCCTCGCCTCAACATCCTTCTCTGATATATCCATTCTGTTCTCTGTTTGCGAACAACAAACATCACCAGTTTTCAAAAAATATGTCAGTTTTGATAATTATAATCAAGCTATTTTTGCATAAAGTAATATGGTTCATTAGCCTAATGATTGTAGCAGCTTGATGTATTAATGTGAAATTCAACTAATACTGACTTGCATTAGATTTTAGACCTGTAACTATTTGTTTTGTTGTAGAATTTGAATTAGAACTTCTTATTGACATATGCCTTCTCGACAGGTGTAACGGCTCATTCGCTGGAAGCTCAGGCTGATCATCACAGCCAAGAAAAGGACGTTGTGAAGAATCTCTCAGTGGAGAAACCTCACTTTTCACATGTGGCGGATGTAAATTCACAGCTTTTGAAACAAGAAGAGTCCGTAATGCCGCTGAAGGAACCGGAAGAAGAGCTCAGCGGACTGGAGTTTGAGATGAAGATCGAACAGGTGGAAGAACTTGTGGATCAGACACTGAATCAAGTTCAGGCAAAGCAGAAGTGTGAAGGACAAAACCACTGCCATGACGGAAACACTCGTTTATGGTGTTCAGGGAAAGCGTTTGACGATCCGGAAAGTGTTATGGAGTCAGGGCAACATTCCCAGAGTTTTACAGACCCATATGGGATGGAGGATTCGATGGCCACGTCGACTCAGTCCGGTTTATTTGCTGTTCTGCAGAACGAGAGCTTTGGTGTTGCAGAGATTGAGTACGAATTGAATCTTCAGGATTCCCATAGAAGCTCACCAAGCACGAGCTCGTCTGACTCGACACCGTTCAACACACTCCCATCCTCACATTCAAGCTCGTGTTTGCCCAAAACGCTCCCAAAGAGTCTGAATGCTGGCAAGCACACGGGCCCCAGACCCTTCCGATGTGAGGAGTGCGGGAAAGGCTTCCCACAAAGGGGACGGCTATTAACACATAAACTAGTGCACATGGATGAAAAACCCTTCCGATGTGAGGAGTGTGGTAAAGGCTTTACACAGAGGAAGCGGCTTTTAACACACAGACTAGTGCACACGGGTGAGAAACCCTTCCGCTGTCATTTTTGCGGTAAGACCTTCTCCAGACAGGACAGCTGTCTCAGACACATGCGCTTGCACAGCGGACAGAGATGATGAACGTGGACACGACCATACACACACAAGGTTTTTCATATCATGTCTCAAAGTGAGATTTCTTAGAATTGTTACTGTGTTGATATTGGGGTGGCACGATCCGCCTTTTTTGCCTCCGATACCGATTCCGATACCTGTGACTCAGTATTGGCCGATACCGATCCAATACTAAAATAATAATAAAAAAAACAGTGCCAAATTACTTAATAAACTGTATCTGTATGCCTCACTGTGGTGAAGAGACTGTGTTGTAGTATTGTATTGTAAAAGTATTCTAATATGAAAGGCTCCATTTCAGAGCGGCACGAAACACTTATGCGCTTCCCGTGCGCAGAATGATGTGTTTGAAGCAACATGGAGTCACGGCGCGCAACACTTCGCTTTGAAAAGTTCATAGCACAAAAGTAAGATATATATATATATAGTGTTGTGATCTAACAGACACTCGGGAGAAAGTAACATGTGAAACTCCAGCAAGTTAAAGTCCTTTTATGCAAACCATAGACCTTTATCTACAGATCTACAGTATAATAATAGGAACATTGACTCATCTTGGAGAGAGTTTCATCGTGTTGACTGTCGTACCCGAGCGCGACGCGCTGTTTGAGTGCCGAATGGAGAATGACTGACAGCCGCCACGGAGGGAAGCACAAAGTGAACTTGAGTTTAACGACTTAAATCTGTACCTCACATTAAACTATATGTAATGGCTTCAGAAAACTTGGAATATAGTACACGAAAACATTATGGTGCTTTATAATGTTTTTGTGCCTTTTGTGTTGTATAACAATAACATACGTAGGCTACAATGTCGGAATCGGATTTGGATGGTCTCGTCTGGTCGATACCCGATCCGGCAAATATTGGTAGTATCGGAGCAATACCGATATGGAGTATCGGATCGGCGCACCCCTAGTTGATATTAGCTTCTGTTACATATCTGCATTAAGGTCTTGTGGCAAACAGGACTTGGACGAGGGCCGCGAGAGAATGGTGCGAGGCCGGTGGCGTGATTGCGTGACGCACCGGTCTCGTCTCTCTCACGGAGGAGCGGAAGCATAAAAGGAGGAGCGACGACAGTGAAGGACGAGAGAGGACAGGCCTGGATTTATGTTTCTGTTTTATTGTGTGTGGCGTGAGTCATCCGTGAGGGGCTGCCGTCTTCACTTTCGTTTTGTATTTGTTTATTTTATTATTAAAGTGTGTGTTAAACGTTCACTGGTTCCCGCTTCGTTCTTCCCATAACAACGAAACTGTGTCACAGGCCTGTTTTACACATCTTACACATTTATTATGCAACGTCTCTCTTGCCATGAAAATAATGATGATCAAGTTTGTAACAATCCCCAGGGTTATTATAGTTAACCAAACCATAAAACAACTTTTGTTACTTGAAATGAAAGAAGCTTTAATTGAAATAAAATATTTTTTTTTATAAAAAAAGTATTTCGGCTAGATCCCAGGTAAACATTTCTCAATTCCTCTATCTCTGTTATATGTGCAATGTTACCTCATCTTTCGCTCTATTTGTGTTTGTTTATTTGTAAACACATCTCTTTAACCAGAACTATTGTTACGATCATGAACGAAAACAAAAACAGCGTTCAATCTTCGTCTCTCAGTCCCTCGACTAAAATGGAATGATATTAAAAATGACTTGAGTCATTGAATCATTCAGTCAACCAATCCATTCAAAATGACTGATTTATCCAGGGACAAAACTCAAATGACTGAGTGAGTCGTTGACTTATTCATTAAAATGATTCTTACAGAAGCTCAAACATGCTGCGTAACACAGGAGAATGAACCTCATTGGTTCTCACACTCAAGTGAACGTGCTTCTTTTTACCATATCTGATGTGTGCATTGATTGTTTATATGTGAATAAAAGCCTAAATACAATCTGTTTATCGTAGGCCTACAGTATAAAGCGATCGAGTCTCTTCAGAAAATTTTGATTAAACCACTCAGTTCATATGGATTAGTTTTACGATCTCTATGCACTTTTTAAAGCATCAAAGTGGTAGGTTCATGGACTTATAGAAATATTTTCATTTGTGTTTGAAGATGAACGAAAGTCTTAGGGGTCTGGAAAGACATGAGGGTGATTAATTAATGACAGAATTTCATTTCATTGGGTGCAAACCCTTTAATGTTGAGATGCTCACACGACAGTATCATGTTCAATAACTATAATGAATAAATAAGAATAAGATGTGCTTAAACTACAGTACAACAGTATGTCAAATTGTAGATAAATAAATTACGTTTAAATAAAACTTAATAGAGGGAATGCATTAACGTCACTTTCCCGCCGGAACACGCCCCCTCAGCCGGACTGAGTGGCAGAAGAGCTGCTGCGTGACTGGATTTAATAGGGGAAACTGCGAAAACGCAAGTAAAACAAACGATTATCAGTTTAAACTAAAGATTGGACTCAATATAGTGTTCCTTACAACTTACTAAAGATCAGTGATCCATGGATATTGACATGCAGCCAGGAATCGTGTTTCCTGACATTTATATGTGCCTGATTTTAACATCAGGAAAATACATACAGCAAATTTGCCTGTGAACGCTTTATATAAATACAATATAGGCAGGTCTAAATCCAGGTGATCACTTATATCAATGTTATATATATCATCATATCGTCTAGACTTAAAACTTGTATAGTTTTTTGTCAGTGTTTATTTAAAAATGTCAAATTATACAGAATATACAGTGGTAAATATTTGATTGATGAGTTGTCACTGCAATATATAACAATACAATATATAGAGAATGATTTTACCACTAAATTTAGCATATTGACACAAAAATGATAACTGCAAATCCAAATTTCGCTGCCTGGAGTCCAGTTGTTTCTATGAATCACTGCGTCAAAAGGGGTGTATACGGGAGAATTCAGACAATGAATACGCCCGCTAAATGTGCTGTTTGGCAGGGATCTTTGGAACTTTGTTATGCGTACCTGTAAATGCCCGCAAAGGCCCGAGAACAGGAACTTGTCTGACAACATGCTGTTAGTTGATGGCTTGGCTTTCTAAATGCTAATTTGTTTTGGGACTGGCAGCTCAAGATTGCCCCTATTCCCCTGCCCCCCTCATTAGTGTTCAGGCAAGGTGATTAGGCTGTTTGTATCTGGGTGTATGTGGCTATTCAAACTCCGAGTCCGAACGAAAACAGACTGGTGTATATGGTAAATGCAAATTTGAAGAGGATATTTGAAAAGCTGGAGACGATGGACAAGAGGTTGGATAAGATAGAGGCTGACATCAATGAGCTCAAAGAGGCAAAAGAGGAGCCTTCTTCAAAGAAATTAAAGAAAGCTGGGAATAATTCTGATGCGATAAGTTATTTTCTGACCGTCACAAACATTTGGTGGTGTCTGCTTAACTTTGTGTGCTTTATTTATTAATGTATTTGAATTGAGCCCTCATACTATGTTGGATTTTTACAGGAAGCTGTACGGAGATTGCACAATGGGGAAAACAACATACACAAATATGACCCACAGACAAGGTATATCTTTAAAACTATTGTTTCATAACAGTCCTTTCTTCTAAATTATATTTTTAATCAACCTTCTTTAATTACTGCTCCACAGTCTATCCTCCCCCCACAACCTCGAGGTCACAACCTATCTTTTTAATGGCGTCTCCATGGCTGTACCGGACGTAGATCCTGCTGTTGTTAAAGGTAAGTCACAAGAGAATGTCCCAAGGCTACAACTATTTAACTGTATAGATTAGTTAGTAAATAAACACATTCTCCCCCCTCACTATCTCCCTCTCTCTAGCATCCTGCAAGACATATTTTGAAACTGTTAGAAGGGGTTACAGGATGGCCCAAGATGAGAACAAAGACAAGATGGAGGACAGCAGGATCATTGCGCGCATGAGACAAATGTGGGGCTCATAATAACATTCCCTGTAATGTTAATGTTTAGAGAAAGAGTACCCCCCCCCCCCCCCCCCCCCAATGTCTTTATTTTATTTTTATTGTTCACTTAATTCATATGCATTATAAATTTATGATGGGGTTAATGCAGGAAATGTGTTTAAAAATGTGTTTAAATCAATGTTGATGCAAATGCATTAGTTTATAGTGAGTAATGCTCAAGCAGGCATGAGTTTATAGCGATCCTACAGGAGAGGGCGCCCACAGAAGACAGGTGCGGGAGTGTAGTAGACACAGAGGAAGAGTGTGCGCAGCGTTTAGTGTACTGCGAACAAATGTAAATGGTACTGGAAGCAGTGAACACGATTAAAAGAACCCATCAACTTATGCACGTCTTGGAATTGATTCATTTCGACATCCAACACAAAGAAAAAGAAGAGTAAGTATAAATAAATATAAACCTCAGTAAAAGACTCAGCCTGGGAGAGGCTCCCATCCCAACCCATTTGATATTTTCAGTGGTTTAATGACTTTTTTCCCTCCTATTTTGCAGCTGCTGAGCAGCAGGACTGGCGTTCTCCAGACAGAGGAAGAGGCAGCTATCTGGAAGACTGCAACAGTTGACCACATGTCTGAAGAGGAGGATGCCATCTTGGATGGAAAGTCGGTGTGGGTTGTTCGGCCTCCAACCCGTAGTACAGTTTTGTCTGCGCTGTGCTATATATTGTATGACTAATAGCAGGGGTTAAATTGGGATTTATTATGTGGGGGTGCTCTCCCTAGGGGGGTCCGGGGGTATGCCCCCCGTGAATTTTTTTTTGAAAAATAAACCATTAAATGACACTTTCTGGAGAGTTTTGTGCAAAGAAATGGAGAAATTGAGTATTACATGATATGTGAAAAACTGCCAGGTTAAAAGCATATACATTTAGCATTTACATTACTGTTAATCAGTCATCACTTGATTACACATTGTATTACCTTGTTATGATATATAGTGTCCCATACAATGTGCCAATCATAATGTGCACATGAAGAGACAGTGCAGCGTATGACAGTAGCAACAGCTGAGAAGATTTGGGTCTGTGGTGACCAGGTCCACCTCACACACACTTCCTTCTCCCATTCTCTCTCTTTACTACTACAACACACACACACTCATCCTACTCTGCATCATTTCTCATCAAGATATGCACAAGTCACAAAAATAAAATCAATCTATCCTTGTGGAAAGGTTGCTTGGTAGCTAAATGTAGGTCTAGCAAGTCTTATATTTCTGTAATTCACACAGATCAAATACAAATATGCTGACTCAATATATTGCTAGTTTATTTTGAGTAGCCAGCTAGCAGTTCTCTTGGCAGTTTGCTGATAATCCGGTGTCTGAAGTAAAATGCTCAAAACATCTCCTGAGAAAAATCACATGGTCTACCTAGTCTTGGTTATTTAATTTTGATTTAGTCTTATTTTCCTTACCTTGTCATTCAAGGCCAGGGCACTTTTTGTACATTTCTGGAACTTTCGCTTCCACATCCCGCGCAACTACGGATCTCCCAGGAATATTCATTATATATTGCTGCGTACATTTATCCGTGTCACCTAGATGCGCGTGCACGAGCGGTGCGCGATCATGGTCGACTGACAACGAGATTAAGCATCTGAACAAGAATACGGCCGTGTTCCGATTGTTCTCAGCTCCGCCGAGACAAAAATCTTTCATTTATTGTCATAAATATGTTTTCAAAAGCATCACTTTCATCAAATTTTATGTGACATAATTTCCAGTAGGCAACTGACTGCAAACAAGCAGGTTTATGTGCCTTTTAACCACTGACTAATAGTAAAGTGTATTCTGTGCTAACGTATTTTTATTTATAGAATTTTGACTGTGTATATATATATGTCATGTGCCCAGTGTCATTTACAAATAATAAAAATAACAAACTCAACTTTGTCTATCTGATTGTCTTGACATTATAACCATGAACACCAATGATAATACATTTTAATAATGAGTAATAATAAACGCAAATGAGGCCATAAACTGGACCAATAGTGTGGGGGTTTAGAGGAGGGACAAAGCATTGAGCAGCCAATCCTATGTAAGACCTCTGACCAATTGAAGGAGGCCACTGCCTTGTGTCCCAAAGGTGTGAAATGCTAATATTCCCTTGCGATTGTGGCATAATGAGCTGAAAGCTCATTTGTCCGCATTCTAAAGTATGTGACGTCATTAATCTGCGCTTGCATTTAGGCTCCTTGCGCGTCTTCTGTGAACGCTCGCCTTTTTGCTTCGTGCTGCGCGCTGCTGTGACCACTTCCAGCGTGTCTTTTGGAAACTCTCGCCTGTTGCTTTTTGCTGCACGCGGCTGAGCCGGTGACCATTCTGGGCGGACAACTTCCCATTTGCGCTTCATTCAGATGGCTGTTGTGCGGGTGTCTGTGGACTTCAGGTGCGGGTATGACTGGTTTTAATTTATTGTATTAAAGTGTAGCAACTGGTTAGGTGGCAACTCTCCTGCATTTGTTTTGTTAGTTCGTGATTGGGTGGGTGAATGACGACTGCATTAAACTAGTGAGGGTATGTCCTTTTGGGTGCCTGGCCTCGCAGCTACGGTAGGTCACCATCGTATTTCCCCTTTTTAAAAAGGTATATGTGCCCATATAGATTGTTTTAACCATTTGTGTGAATTACAGGAGAACTACAGTTCATGCAGTGTCACCGCTGTTTTGTCCTAGGCCATTTGATACTGCTGATACAATGTTTTGAGACTGCTGTGCTGTCACATCTTCATATTTTCTGCTTCCACACACTTCCTCAGTGGATGTTTTGCCCACAGTAGGATTTCAAGTTATATTTTCCCATTTGATATCTTATTTTGGAGTAATTTTGGTTTCCCTCTTTTTTGGGGTTTTTTTTTCGTTTGTATTTTTCATGCTTTAAACTGTCTTTTTGGTAAATATAATATTGTGAATTGATTTATTTTTTTGATATTGTTTATGCATTTGAAGTGTTGATTTATGTATAACACAAAATAATTGTTTTCTTGTTTATTGATTTTTGTAAAGTTTATTTTCAAAATTTGTTTACTATAATTGTTTATTTCATTTGGATTCCGCCTATTAAGGTTCAATGTCAAGGCCTGTAGGTGGATGAGTATTTGTCATCCACCTGTTTGCTTGTATGACCTTTTTTTATTAATCTCTTATTTTTGTGTGTTGTGTGTGTGTGTGTGTGTGTGTGGTGTAGAGAGTGTGTTTGTTTTTAGGAGCTGTGGCCTCTTGGGCTTAGGAAATTGATTGTTTCCCTCCTATCTTTGGTGGTGGTGTCTACAACGTGTGCCGTGACCGATCATTTCACTGGGGCTCTTTGTGCTGTGAGAGAGAGTGTGTAGTGTGTATGAGGGGAATATACACATCTCTTGCCAAGGCCGCAGCTTCCCTTTTTTTGAACGTTGTATTTGAGGTTTGTCTTTCGTGTATGGGGTCTTGTTATAATTTATAATAAACTTCCTTTTTGTAATTTTGTAGAAATACCTGTGTCTCCATGTTTCCTGTCTTTGGTGAGGAACCTGTGTGCGGATAATATTCTCTGGGTGAAATTCCCAGGGTGGCGTAGTCTAAGCTAAAACATACAACATATGTGTAGTGTCCTTTGTCCCTGTGGTTGCCACACATTGACCCGGACCGGGGGATTATTCACCATGGTAACTGATGGCCCTTAGTGGTTCCCTGCTGTGCCCCAAACTTGGTACATATCCAGGAGTATTCGGGATTGTGTGACGGGACAGCAAACTCCCGTACACACACGTTTATTTGTGGAGTACAAAGGAGTTTTACATGCCCGATTACAGCTCTTTTCACGCAGTGAATTGCAGCGATCTGTTTGCTTATCTGTTCTGTTGCTGTGGTAGTCTGTAAAAATATACCTATATAGAGGGTATGCACGTGACGTCACCGTTGGCCGGAGTGACTGCGGTTACGCCCACAAGTGGCAAAAACACTGAGCGGCAGCAATGGTTTTCAGCGTGAATACTGCGGAAAAACACACAAAACGCGTCTAAAACGGGAAAGAGCTTTGAGACTGACTGTACAACTAGATTTGACAAGAAATATGAGGTATATTTTTACATTTGCATCCTATACAGATATGTCTTCATGTAAGTATTTTCTTTAGATTTTTAACTACATATTTTTTTCATCTGTCTTGTTCAAGAAAAGTATTAATGAGGTGAAAAGACTGTATTTAACTGTAGTATCTTCAGTATCTATTCATTGCGCCTTTCCGCACAAATAAATGTCTATTTTGGACCTGCCGCTGCTCGCGTGTCTTTTACTTTGGTGAGCGTTTCCTTCCCCGGAAACACGTCACGCCCCCGAATGAGCAGGACCCAGAGAAGCAGCAATGGTGGATTATGTTATTCTCCATAGTAATGTAACTGGAGAGAGCTTTGATCGCGAGATGAGCTCCGCGGGGATGTTCCAGACTCAGATCTCCGCGATCATGAAGGCGGCCGCGGTGGAGATCAGTCAGTTGCTGGAGGAAGAGGCTGCAGCTCTTCATCAGGAGATCCGGAGGAGGAACCAGGAGATCCAGGGCCTGAAGACTAAACTACTGAGAGCCACTGCTGAGAGATGCTCTGTCGGCGTACAGGTGGAGCTCATGGACACGAGTGAGTCTGAGCTGATGACTGAATCATGTAAAAACACATCATACTGTGTGTGTGTGTGTGGGGGGGGTATTTATATTAAATATAATAAAAACAATTCAATGTTTATATATATATCATGGTGAATACAGTCCCCACAACAGCACAAATCTGCTAAACAATATACAGTAGTCAACATTTGAAGTGGATCAAAAAAGTTCATCACATTTGTCCTAAGACAAGAAAGGGTATTGTTCAAAATTCATGTATAACTTTAATGAAAGGTTTTTATCCACTTCAAATGTTGACTACTGTATATATAACCATATAATTGTTTATTATATTTACTTTAATATATAAATATATAATAATTATATATATATATATATATATATATATATATATATATATATATATATATATATATATTAGGGGTGGGAATTGTCAAAAATGTGACGATTCGATAGTATTGCGGTATTTGGGCCACGATTCAATATTATTGCGATTCAATTCTGCGATATTGCGATTCATGTCCCCCATATTATTCAAAGGCATTACAAAAAATTAGGAAAATAAGACCGCTCAACTCACTTTAAATGTCACATTTAATTCTGTAAACATTATCTTCTACACAGTGCAAAAGTGCTAGTGCAAAAACTTAGGAGGGTAGAGCAAAAACTTGAAAACTTGTTCTTGAACATTCAGGACACGGGACCTTATTACAGGACAGGATATAATTATTCTCTGAATAGGAGACCTCTCACATGAATGTTGAGCTCTAGGCTTGCTATAGTCGGTGTTACCGGTGTTACACGGTGTTCAGTCGCAACACTGGTTTCATCACTTGCCCACCGCGGCACCGCAACAAAAACAAAAAAAAGTTTACAGCGTTAAACATGTTTAACGCAATTACGCAGTATCCGTTAAATCCTGCCTGTATTACACACACACACACACACACACACACACGACCCACAGGAAAGACGCGCGTCAGTATCGAGTTCTCTTCCGGGCTTGAACAAACCATAACACACACAAATTATGCCAAAATGTCCGTTTTGTCGAGTGTCCTCATAAGAGCAATCTTAAATTATTTAAATAAAGTCTTAAATAAACATCGAGATTTGTGAGAAAATGGGACGCGTGTCAGATCTCGTCTCTGGCCCACATTGCACTGCATTAACGAATGTAGGCTACAGCTTATGTAACGTTACGCTCAACGCCTGTCCGAATTCGCTCACTTGTTTTCATTCACTCCTTCAAGTGAACAGTATTAGTGGACTAACTTAGGGAATAGGCCTAACTTAGTGAATGAGGGTTTAGGGGGGGATTTCAACCCATGTACTCAAGCAGTGAAAAATAGAGGACACTGACAACGCGCTGACAGACAGGACCGAGCAGGTAATATTTAATATGAATTATGAAACAAACAAAGCTCACTGAGCTCCCAGCACATAACTTAAAATCATTTAAATACAATAGAGTAACATAAAGCAGACATAGAGTAACATAAATCTGAGAATTAATCATAAAACCGAAATTTAACCACACTTTCGATTTGAAAGAAGACGGAGCGTCGGGTACAACCAATAGTGAAGCCATTTTCATTTGAATTTGCTGTTGAATGTAGACAACAAAGCACCGCAACAAGCGCCACCTTGTGGATGTAATACGTAAATGTAAATGATCAGATTAAACTCTGAGAAAACCGGAAAGTAAAACAGATAATTTTATAATTAAATATCGCAATACTTTGCGCTACTGTATCGATATAATTGCGTGCGCAAAATATCGCGATACCGAACAGAATCGATTTTTCCCCCACCACTAATATATATATATATGGTGACTTTTATATTTATGTTAAAACTAATATTATAGAAATATAATAATAAAATATAATGAAATGTTTTATATATAAAAAAATATATTTGAAATATGTTACTTTTCTGTAATATCAGTAAAAATAATAATATAATATATAATTATAATATATATATATATATATATATATATATATATATATATTATAAATATAATAAATATATTATAATTATTAAAACTTATAATTATTGAAAACTGGTCATATTTATTATTTATGTTAAAAATATTTTACAATAAAATATTGTTCTTAAAATGTTTAACTTTTTCTCTAAATAATTATTTATTACAAATTTTATACTTGTATATTGTAGGAACTGCTGTTACTTTCACTGATCATATTATTGATCTATCATATCTTGACTTTAATTTAATAGTACAGTAAATAGTTGCTCCAGCAAAGCTCAACCATTCAAGAGCAGTGAGTGATTTTCGCTGTCTTTCATTATTACATGCAATAAATCATATGAGTTGGCTTAATTTGTTCATCAAATAAATATTTCCTTCATTTATCTTCATGCTTAATTAAGACTGCTTAAATGCATTGTACGAGCTTCTGTTACTTTCACTCTTCATTCTATTGCTCTATCACATATTATCTTTCATATAATAGCACATCACATATTTAAAGCAGCTCCAGCAGGGCTCATTGGTACAAATGTTTTAGACACCAGTGAAATATTAATTCTTTATTTCAATTTTGATACTACAAGAAAAACTGCAGTAATCAATCATATGTGGTAAAACTCTGCATATTCATTACATATGCATATAAATTAAATATAGATGGATCTTTTTGTAAAGTTACAAAAGCTAGGCTATTTAGTCAAGAGCAGTGAGTAATTTATCTGTCCTTTGTTTGATTAACATTAAAACACAGCAGCAGGTTTATTAGACTGCTGCCCCTTTAAGACCGAACGCACGGACCCCATTTGAATACACTGTCTACATTCACTTAAGTATTCGCGCGCTGAGATGCTGGTTTTCGGGCGCGCACTTTGGATGTTTGCGTTCATGCAACTTCTTGACCTGCAAACGTCCTGTAATAATTTAGGGAATCACTCGTCGTTATACAAAAATCAGGTAACAGTTCATGTTTTACTTACATATACGATTTAGTTTTAATCCAAATAACACGTGCTGAGTGAACGAGCAGCAATCAAGAGCATTCAAGAAGTGCGCTCTCTCTCTCTCTCTCTCTCTCTCTCTCTCTCTCTCTCTCTCTCTCTCTCTCTCTCTCTCTGTTAACGTTAATAATAAGCTACTTGCCTCGTTTTACTTTCTTTGCCATTGACATCTGACTGAACTACAAACTTTCCACTGACGTCTGTGAAAAAGGGATGCGCTCGACCAGCTCGCGCGTCTGTGCGTTTTTCTCTCATCAGTTCGCGCACCACATGTTACTATATTTTGTTTAATATTCCACTAATAAGATACATTTACTTCATAGACAGCTTTCTTTTTTATCCCCATTATATTCTCTGTCAGTGTTTCTTTGTCTGGTCACAAGTGTACAAACGCTGCCAACAAAATCGGTTGTTGGTATCGGAGCATTTTTAAGAGTAGAGTACATGAACTCAGTATCGGGTATCGGATTTACCAGTACCCTTTTGTCGAACCCAGTGCCTAATCTAACCGATCAGCAGCTCATCAACTTGGGGCATTGGATAAGCATTGAATTTTGACGCATCATTCCCCCTTCTATTGTACCAAAACTATCGGGCTCGCCAGTCGCTATGCAAATGTTCTATTACTCTAAACTCTAGCATGGCCTTTAATTCGTCCTTTACCACTTTTTTCGATAGGGATGGCTTACCAGGGGATTGTTTCGATATGGTGCTGTATGAGGTCTGTGCAACCAGGCAGGGGTGAAAACATTTGAAAAATCTGTTTGCAACTATTGCAGATGATCTCCCCTGGAGCAAGCGGTTTGGTTTTGACAGCTGCTGCTGGTCCGAGATCTTCCTCTGCTGGAACGGCTGTTGCCAACTCAACCGACCTCATCTCATTCCAGCATTTTAAAAGATTGAGATGATAAATTTGACATGAATCACCCCTGTCCGTTCGTCTTACCTCATAATCGAGATCCCCAACTCACCGTGCAACCACAAAAGTTCCTTGCCTTAGAACTTAGGTCTAGATGGTGTTGCGTTCCTCTGTTGTTCAGCCAACTTTGTCTGTCCTGTGCTTGAAGCAAATTCTCCATGAAGAGCTGCCCAACGTCTGGAGTATTTCTCAGAGGTCCATGACATACTGAATTTCACTATGGCTGTTTGAAGGCCCTTCCCACCAAGCCTCTTTAAAGCCAAGCACACCAAGCCATCGAGTAGCGTCAGGCTGTTCTTAACCATTGGCCAACTTCTGTTCTGCATTGTTGACTCTAGTCGGATGTTATTGTTTTTGTTTGCCAATTCAACATGTTGAATCGGCGTTGGGCCGTCGGTCAGAGAGATAACTCTTATTGGCTTTTTGATCATCCAGCTTGAAGGGGGGCAGCCCACATGGAGTCAGTGACCTGGATCAACGAACCATCTCCATTACTGGACACCAGTCCTAGAAATGATTCGGGTCCCTGCATCTCCAGCAGGACCCCTTTTTTCGCAGATCTAGCCCTCTGGATATAACTTCTCCGTTGTGGGGTTCGAGGAGGCGTGTTACTTCGTTACTTGGGAGCAGGAATAGGGCAAGAAAGAGAGGGGTTAGAGAGAGAGAGATTAGGGAGGGCATGCCGACCCCGGGGCATGGCACCAGATGATCCACAGCTAGCTGGATGGCCTGATTTAACGATGCCAGGCGGTGGCACTGGACCCACTCAGCCGTTCCACATGGAAGCCGAGAAATAAACTGCTCCATTGTTTTGGCCATCAGCCACTTGCGTCAAGTGTCCCTGAGCTGTTTGGCCATGACAAAAGGCCAGCCCCACTGAGAGGAAGGGCAAACAATGTTGTTCAGGGAAGTCATAGGCCAGGAGGTTCGCTAGATGTACCGGCCATTGGGTGCGTGCCCATCCACATGCCTCTTATTTCAAAGAGGTCCACAAACTCCTTTGGGTGGTCCTGTGGACCCATCTTCACCAGCGGGACTCGTCCGACACTGGGCGGTTCTTCCGAGGTGAACTCTTGGCTGAGTAACCTCCGGATGACCCACTGGTCTTCTTCCTGCTCTTGGACCAGCAGGCAGAAGCGATCCTCTTGTCCCAACCTGAGGTCCATCAGTACCTGATGTTGAGTCTGATGAAGACTGGCAAGCGACTTGACCAGGTCCGCAAGCGGCATTGGCTGAGCTGGTTGCATGGCTTGACTTCTTCGTCTCGGGAGAACGTTCACAGATGGAAAAGTCAGAGTGGCGAGCAAACAATCTTTATTCACTCCCAAAATCAAAAATAGAAAAGAGACTCTGTCGGCACACTACCTCGTATAATTGCAACATAAACAGTCCAAACACAATCAGTGCATGAGTCTCTCTCTCCCTGTCCCAGATCTGTGGGGCGCTTATATCCCACCTCTCCGCCAATCACTGGAATTAGAGACAGGTGTTAATTATCATGTACCTGACCTCATTATCCCCGCTCGTCTCCACACTCGTTCTCCCGCTGCAGACTTCACATTCCCACACACCCCTCGCCTCAACATCCTTCTCTGATATATCCATTCTGTTCTCTGTTTGCGAACAACAAACATCACCAGTTTTCAAAAAATATGTCAGTTTTGATAATTATAATCAAGCTATTTTTGCATAAAGTAATATGGTTCATTAGCCTAATGATTGTAGCAGCTTGATGTATTAATGTGAAATTCAACTAATACTGACTTGCATTAGAATTTTGACTAGGAACCATTTGTTTTGTTGTAGAATTTGAATTAGAACTTCTTATTGACATATGCCTTCTCGACAGGTGTAACGGCTCATTCGCTGGAAGCTCAGGCTGATCATCACAGCCAAGAAAAGGGCGTTGTGAAGAATCTCTCAGTGGAGAAATCTACCTTTTCACATGCGGCGGATGTAAATTCACAGCTTTTGAAACAAGAAGAGTCCGTAATGCCGCTGAAGGAACCGGAAGAAGAGCTCAGCGGACTGGAGTTTGAGATGAAGATCGAACAGGTGGAAGAACTTGTGGATCAGACACTGAATCAAGTTCAGGCAAAGCAGAAGTGTGAAGGACAAAACCACTGCCATGACGGAAACACTCGTTTATGGTGTTCAGGGAAAGCGTTTGACGATCCGGAAAGTGTTATGGAGTCAGGGCAACATTCCCAGAGTTTTACAGACCCATATGGGATGGAGGATTCGATGGCCACGTCGACTCAGTCCGGTTTATTTGCTGTTCTGCAGAACGAGAGCTTTGGTGATGCAGACATTGAGTACGACTTGAATTTTCAGGATTCCCACAGACACTCACCCACAACGAGCTCGTCTGACTCGACACCGTTCAACACACTCCCATCCTCACATTCAAGCTCGTGTTTGCCCAAAACGCTCCCGAAGAGTCTCAATGCCGGCAAGCACACGGGCCCCAGACCCTTCCGATGTGACGAGTGCGGGAAAGGCTTTACACAGAGGACTCGGCTGTTAACACACAGACTAGTGCACACGGGTGAGAAACCCTTCAGATGTGAGGAGTGTGGGAAAGGCTTCACACAGAGGACCCGTCTTTTAACACACAGACTAGTGCACACGGGTGAGAAACCCTTCCGCTGTCATTTTTGCGGTAAGACATTCTCCAGACAGGACAACTGTCTCAGACATGTGCGCTTGCACAGCGGACAGAGATGATGAACTTAAACACGACCATACACACAGAAGGTTTTTCATATCGTGTCTCAAAGTGAGATTTCTTAGAATTGTTGATATTAGCTTCTGTTGCATTTCTGCATTAAGGTCTGTTTCACACATTTATTATGCCACGTCTCCTTTGCCATGAAAATAATGTTTCATGATGATCAAGTTTGTAACAATAACCAGGGTTATTATAGTTAAACTTGACCATAAAACAACTTTCGGTACTCAGTCCCTCGGCAAAAATGAAATTATACTGAAACCACCAGTAGGTGGCGACAAATCATTGACTTTATGAGTGAGTCATTGAATCATTCACTTGTCCGATTCGTTCAAACCGGCTGATTCATTCAGGCACAAAGCAGAAGTGACTTAGTGAGTCGTCGAGTCATTCATTTGAAAGATTTGTTCAAAAACGCGGATTCATTCGGTGACTAAACAGTCTGTGCTGTTCTGAGACGTGCAATGGCTCTAAAGTTTAGAACTACTTTCATTGGCAAAATAGAGGGAAAAAAAGATATTATTGTGTCTAAAATGTAAGTCACTTAATAGCCTATTAACTTATTATTTATTGAATTGTTGTTGGCCTATAAAATCATTTTCACATTTGCAAATGTGCTGATATACGGGAACATTTTTAAAATATTATAAATGTTTTTTAAAAATTTATATGGATACTTTTTTTGCACCATATCTTTTTGGAAGTATTTTTTATTAATTTTGGTTGCATTTTTGCCCCAAGTCACATTATTTAATGGACCTGGGATAACATGAACTAACAATGAACAGTTGTGTTTTTATTAACTAATGTTAACAAAGGTTAATAAATACGGTAACAGATGTATTGCTCATTGTTAATGTTAATTAAAGCATTAACTAACCTTAACTAATGCGACATTATTGTGTTACCAAATTTTTAAAAAATAACAATAAAAAAAAACTTCAAATAAAATTAAAATGAAAGCAGAAAATATAAAAATACAAACTAATTCAATATATGAATAAAAACTATCATAGTATCATGATGAAATTCGGAAACTTTCCCAGCTCAAATTTTTTATTTTGTTAATATGGGAAAAAGCACTTTTCAGATTCTGGTTCTTTTTGAATCTTCATGTTTACGGCCCCATATGGTTCAATCCCAGAGATATGGGATTCTCAATGCAGCTCCATGTCCATATTGTTGAATATGAGCCATTTCAATGGTTGAAAACCAAATATGAATCACTTTGCACACAGACAATACTCATTACATTTTTAAAGGGCAATGTCTGAAGAATAAAATCATGTTGAAACTAGAAATGTATTTTGTTTTGTCCTATTAAAACAATTGAATAGAACATTCCTGTCCAGTGCCAAAAATCCACTGAAATGGTCATGTTGAGGCACATTAGTAGTATTACTTGCTCTCAAAAGTCTGTTCATAATAATCTATATTTTAATCAGAGTCAGAGATATTTGGAAGAAGGGGTATTATTAATTTGAACAGCTTCTGAAGCTAGCAATAATTTAAATCATAACTACATGTTTGAAACGAATGTCACACCTTCTAGGAAAGGGTTTGCTTTCCCAACACATATTACCAGTATTCACATCAATAAACCACTGAAAATGGGTAAAATTCAACAATTTGGACTTGGAGCTGAATTGAGATCCCAATATCTGTTGGATTGAACCATATTGGCCCTTATAAATGAAGATACCAAAAGGGAAGTTTATTAAGAACCAGAATGTAAAATCACATTGAGATATCTTTAATACTTCTTGGGTTAAAGGCATGCAAACTTTGGAAAAAGAGCATTTATGGCAGTCGGACAGGGAATGTTCTATGAAATTGTTTTTATAGGGGGAAACAATGCATTTCTAGTTTCAATATTATTTGTTCTTCAGATATTCCACTTTAAAAGAAAAGAGTATCAGCTGTATGAAAAGTGACCCAAATCTGTTTTTTGACCATGGAAATGGCCGTGTACAATTGAACAATTTACTCTTGGAGCCACATTGAGATCCCCATATCTCTGAAACTGGACCATATTGGGCCTTAAAACTGAAGATATCAAAAGAAAAGTTTGTTAGGAACCAGAATACAAAAGGATATTAAGATATGTTTAATACTTCTTGAGTTACAGGCATGCAAACTTTCGGGGGGAAGTCATGAAAAGTGCTTTTTCCCCATATTTGAACTGTCACGGTTGGTATATAATGCAACAAAGATTACAAAAGTCAACAGATTTCACTAATAGATCTATCAATATCTGTGTAAAACCAAATTAATGATGCTGTCATCTTTCTTAAGTAATTTTTAGCCCCCTGTAATTTGGCTCAGAATCTCAGGTCAAAATTATAATTTTGATCCTCTATAAAATAGATAATTTATTTTGAGATTTACTATTTTGCTTTTCAACACCCTTTAGGTTTGTCTTTCACTAGAAAAGAAGTGATCAAAATCCAAGAACCTCTGGTTAAAATCCGGGGACCACTACTATTAAACTGTTAAACCTATAATTTTAAAGGAAATATTGAATGTGTCATAAATTTGTTATTATTAATAATAATAATAATAATACATTTTATTTGTAATGTGCCATTCTTATAGTCAAAGTGCTATAAAAAAACAAGCGAAATGATACATAAAATATGATGTGACGCATGTGTGAAACAGGCCTGATGCTGAAAGCTAAAGTTTTGATCTTTAATGTTTTATCATATTCACTTTAAACTGAATTTCACACTTGAAATTGTCGATCAAGCGTGTTGATGTAATCATCGGGATCTTGCTCTGTGTTTCCGGTCACAGATTTGACCCTTGATTAACCCTCTGTAATCATGACTGTATATTTGTAAACCCTGGGTTATTTGCATATTTACGAGTTATATTTTAAGTTAATATTATCATTTGTTGTTAGGCAAGTACAGCGTGTGATGCGCATGTTTTAATAACTGATCATCCATCTGTGGAAATGCCTCGTAAGACTCTTGTTGCTCCAGTTAACACACTTCAGTAGTTTCCGAAGGTGTCATTTTACAAAGTACATGAATATTTAAGTAAGTTCTCTTTAAGTAAAAGGTAAGTGCTGTTGAGATTATGATTATGATGATTGATATTTTTAGCCTCACTTCTGAGTTTGCTGCGTTTGAAACGTAAGGTTTTCTAAACCTGTTAACCCAGGGTTCATGATCCATTGAGCGACGCTGATTGTTTGAATACATTTTCCTGTTTGTAGAATATGAAAAATGTTTTAACATTTCTTTAATGTCAACCTGTATTGATGCATTTGTGCAGCTGTGCTATTTATTTCTGCATCACATTCAGGCTTTTTTTCATTAAACTCTTATATTCAGATTGAACAAATTTATTAACAGCTTTGTGTGTGTGTGTGTGTGTGTTTATCTTCGTAAAACAGTGTTTTACCGTTTCAAGTTAATGATATTTAATTGTCAGGTGTTGTTAGGTGGTTTTGTTTTTATAAAAATAATAATTATTAATTTATTTAGTGGAAAATGTTGTTGTTGTTTTGTGAATAACCAACCAGCAAAAAGTCTGGTTATTTTATTTATTTATTTATTAATTTATTTAGATGCAAAAAAACCAAACATTTTTAGTAAATAAATAAATTAAAATAAATAAATAAATAACCAACCAGGAAAAAGTCAGGTTATTTTATATATTTGTTTATTTATTTACATTTATTAATTTATTTAGTGGCAAAAAATTGTAAATAACAACAAATCAGCAATAAGACAGTTTTTTCCCCTATTTATTTACATTTATTAATTAATTTAGTGGAAAATGTTGTTGTTGTTGTTGTTTTGTAAATAACCAACCAGCAAAAAGTCTGGTTATTTTATTTATTTATTTATTTACATTTATTAATTTATTTAGTGGAAAATGTTGTTGTTGTTGTTGTTTTGTAAATAACCAACCAGCAAAAAGTCTGGTTATTTTATTTATTTATTTATTTACATTTATTAATTTATTTAGTGGAAAATGTTGTTGTTGTTGTTGTTTTGTAAATAACCAACCAGCAAAAAGTCTGGTTATTTTATTTATTTATTTATTTACATTTATTAATTTATTTAGTGGAAAATGTTGTTGTTGTTGTTGTTTTGTAAATAACCAACCAGCAAAAAGTCTGGTTATTTTATTTATTTATTTATTTACATTTATTAATTTATTTAGTGGAAAATGTTGTTGTTGTTGTTGTTTTGTAAATAACCAACCAGCAAAAACTCTGGTTATTTTATTTATTTATTTATTTACATTTATTAATTTATTTAGATGCAAAAACATTTTTTAATTAATTAATTAATTAAAAATAAATAACCAACCAGGAAAAAGTCAGGTTATTTTATATATTTGTTTATTTAAATTTACTAATTTATTTTAGTGGCAAGTTGTTCTCTTCTTTAGTGTCAAAATTAGCTATTTTTTTCAGCAAAAAAGGCAGATTTTTTTCTTGTTTATTTATTTACATTATTTATTGTTAAAAAATTTTTTATAAACAACCAGCAAAAAGTCAGGTGATATTTTTCTTTTTTATTTATCTTCCTAAAACAGTGTTTTACAGTTTCAGGTTCATGATATTTAATGTCCGAGTTTTATTACAGAAGCCGTTTCCCCGGCAGATCCGGCGCCTCCTGGAGCGAGTGACGGCGTGCCGGACTGAGAGCGAGCGCGTGCCGGATCGGCTCGTTCCCACCGGAGCGATCGGGAAGCGGAGGCAGGAACCCGCTCATCTGCTCTCTGGACTTCTTCCTGTTCCCCGGATGAAGCCCGTCAGGAGGAGCCAGAAACAGGGAGCCGGTTCTGCGTGCGGAAGGGAGCCCGAATGGCGTCCGGTGGAGGTGTGTGTCCGAGCCGGAGAGCGTGAGTTTGAGTGACGGCGCCGGAAGGAGATCCGGCAGCGTGTTTCTCCGCTCCGATGGGTTCCTGAGCTTCACATCTCTTTCCTCCGTTTGAGAACCTCTGCGGAGTGAGTCTGTGTCCTCGTTTTCCTCTCCGACGGCGTCTTCCAGGCTCTTCTCGTAGGTGTGGCTGAGGTGCGCGAGGTTCTGAATGGCGAGCCACGGTTCAGACCGCAACCGGCTTTTGCTGCGCGCCGGAGAACCGTCGGCTCGGAAACTAAAGATGTTTTCGCTGTCGGAGTTCAGAGAGCTGGTGTTGAGCTCGATGTCCGAGGGAGACATGCAGGAGACGGGCGAGGTGTCGGGCGACGGCGGGACGTTTGGAGAGTGGCTAGCGCTAGCGTCGCAGCTCAGATCCGTGGCTATGATGATGATCTCGCGTCCTCGGGATCTGCAGGCGTCCAGGAGAACCGTTAGCGTGTCCGGATCCTGCGCGTTGATGGCGTAGACGAGTGCCGACGCTCCGGAGTAATCCTCCATAGTGGCGTCGGCTCCGGCTACGATGAGAGCGGATGCTAGCGCGGCTCCGGCGCGCTCCATGCAGGCGTACATCAGCGCCGTGCGGCCCGTCTTGTCCTGGATGTTCGGGTCGGCCCGGTTGTTCAGGAGAAACTGGATCAGCCTCAGCGTGGGTTCTGACGGGTTTGCGCGGAGAGATCGGCAGGCGGCGAGTAGCGGCGTCTCTCCTCTCGCGTTCCTCTCGTTCACCTGAGCGCCTCCTTCCACCAGCACACGCACCAAACGCAGCTTTCCCAGCCGAGCCGCGGTGATGAGCGGACGCCCGTCCGTCAGGAAACACGCCGGCTCCGTCATCCTGTGGGTGCACACACACATAAACATACACACGCACACACACACGTATACACACACACGCGCACACACAAACACACACAAACAAATACGCACAAACACACACAAACACGTACACACACACACACACAAACACATACACACACAAACACACACAAAAACACACACACGAACAAACAGACTCAAACAAACGCACGCACACAAACAACCACACACACACACAAACACACACAAACAACCACACACAACCACACACACAAACAACCACACACACACACACAAACAACCACACACACAAACACGCACACAAAACCACACACAAACAGACTCAAACACACACTCACAAACACACAAACAAACGCATGCACACAAACAAACACGCACACACACACACAAACAAATATACACGTACACAAACACACGAACAAACAAATACACAAACAGACACATTTGTTTAATAAAAAGTCAAAATTTACATACTAAGTCATAATTATGCGATAAAAACTCAGTTGAACTTGACAGTCATAATTGTGATATTCAAATTAATGACATGAAAAGTCAATTATGCTTTAAAAAGGCAAAATTATGACAGACAAAAATTGACATTCTGTCATAATTATGCAATAAAAAATAAAACATTTATATAAATTAAAAATTATGACATAAAAATTCTAAATTTAATTGTTTATGTAATAAAAAAGTCGAAATTATGATATAAAGTCAAAATTGACATACTAAGTCATAATTATGGCATAAAGTCAAAATTGAGAAGTCAAAATTGTGATAAAAAG
>JAPDVR010000008.1:731900-764400 GCA_026230005.1 Gila orcuttii | reverse complement strand
TGCATGAACTAACTTTTCTGCATCAGAGACTGATAGCATATTACGTAGCTTAGCAATGTTTCTAAGGTGGAAAAAGGCAGTTTTTGTAACATATGAAATATGCTTTTCAAAAGACAGGTTGCAGTCTAATGTAACACCCAGGTCTTTTACTGTAGCGGATAAAGTAACAGGGCATCCTACTATGTTAAAGTCGTGCTGTGAAAGGTTTTGTGGACGGTTTTTAGAACCGATAAGTATTACCTCTGTCTTGTCTGGATTTAATAAAAGAAAATTACGCGTCATCCAGTCTTTTATATCTTTAACACAATCTGTCAATTTGGATAATTTAGCGTATTCATCTGGCCGTGATGAAATATATATTTGAGTGTCATCAGCATAACAATGGAAACTAATTCCATGTTTCCTTAGAATATTACCAAGTGGCAGCATATATATTGAGAATAATAAAGGGCCTAACACAGATCCCTGCGGCACTCCATAGTTTGCCAAAGTTATAATCGATTTTTCTCCATTTAAGTAGACGAAATGGTAGCGGTCAGATAAGTATGACCTGAACCAGCTTAATGCTTGTCCTTGAACACCAGTGTAATTTTGTAGTCGATCTAAGAGTATTGTGTGATCTATAGTATCAAACGCAGCACTAAGATCAAGTAAAACTAGTACTGAGATACAGCCTTGGTCCGAAGCTAAAAGTAAATAATTTGTGATTCTAACAAGCGCAGTTTCAGTGCTATGATGTGGCCTGAATCCAGACTGAAACTTTTCATAGATGTCGTTTTCTTGCAAGAAAGAGCCGAGTTGAGCGGACACAACTTTTTCTAATATTTTTGACATAAATGGAAGATTCGAAATGGGTCTGTAATTTGCTAGGTTATTTGGATCTAATTGTGGTTTCTTAATAAGAGGTTTTATAACTGCCAGCTTGAACGTTCTTGGAACATGACCTAAAGATAAAGATGAGTTAATAATATTGAGAAGAGGCTCTTCCACTATAGGTAACACTTCTTTCAGTAGTTCAGTTGGTATAGGATCTAATAAACATGTTGTTGTTTTAGATGAAGTGATAAGTTTATTTAACTCTTTTTGTTCTATGGTTGTAAAGCATTGTAATTGTTCTTGCCGGGTGATAATTGTGGCTGAATAATAAGGCGCGAGCAAAGATCGAACGTTTACGATTTTGATTCTGATGCTTTCAATTTTCTCTGTGAAGAAGTTCATGAAATCATTACTACTAAATTGTAACGAGGTATTTTGTTCAGACGACGTCTGTTTATTTGTTAGTCTAGCCACGGTATTAAATAAAAACCTTGGATTATTTCGGTTGTTTTCTATTAATTTGCTGAGGTGCTCAGCCCTGGCCGTTTTAAGTGCCTTTTTATAAAGTGACATACTGTCTTTCCACGCGATTCTAAAGACCTCTAAATTAGTTTTTTTCCATTTACGCTCTAAATTAAAAACATTTCTCTCATTAACATATTTCTCTCTTTAAAACATACGTAGTATTATTGTACCATGGTGCTATACTTTTTTCTCTGACCTTTTTTAATCTAATGGGTGCAACAATATCCAATGTTCTAGAGAGAATGGTGCTCATAGTGCTAGTTAGTTCGTCTAGTTCATCTGTTTGTTTGGGTTCAGGCAGCAGCTGAGACAGATCAGATAAGCTATTTGAGAAATGAT
This sequence comes from Gila orcuttii, assembly GCA_026230005.1. NCBI lineage: Eukaryota > Metazoa > Chordata > Actinopteri > Cypriniformes > Leuciscidae > Gila > Gila orcuttii. The sequence continues at coordinate 762,720 of JAPDVR010000008.1, read as the reverse complement.
CTATGGTGGATGGACGAATTGTTCTACCTGGTCGATTACGTGGCGCAGCATGACATATTACAGCAGTGCGTAATATGCAAGTTACCAAGTAGTGGTCAGTGACATCATCACTTTGTGGAATGATATCTATATCGGTTGGATCGGTTCCATATGATATAATTAAATCGAGTGTATGATTAAGACGATGAGTTGGTCCGGTGACGTTTTGCTTGACCCCGAAGGAGTTTAATAAATCTGTAAACGCAGCCCCTAACGCATCATTTAAATTATCTACGTGTATGTTAAAATCTCCAACAATTAATGCTTTATCGACGTTGACCAAAAGATCTGATAGAAAGTCAGCAAACTCTTTTAAGAAATTGGCGTAAGGCCCTGGAGGTCTATATACGGTAGCCAATGCTAGAGATAATAGGGATTTTTTTTCTTACATCTAAGAGCGTAACATTTAGCATAAGCACTTCAAACTAATTAAACCTATGACGAGTTTTCTGAGTAACATTAAGGATATCTCTGTAGATTGTTGCAACACCGCCGCCACGACCGATCAGACAGGGCTCATGCTTATAACAGTATCCTGGCGGAGTAGACTCATTTAGACCAAAATAATCATTTGGTTTAAGCCAGGTTTCAGTAAGGCACAGAACATCGAAATTATTATCTGTGACCATTTCATTTACAATAACCGCCTTAGGTGTGAGCGATCTAATGTTTAGAAGACCTAGCTTTAGAAATTGTTTTTGTTCACTAATAGCGAGATTTTTTGTTTTAATAACAATTAGATTTTTTCTAGATCCCGCAGTAGATTTATTATTTGATCTTAGTAAACGGGGAATAGACACAGTTTCTATGCAATGTTCTACACTAGTATTAATATCAATTAAATTGGTGCAGTAGAGACTGTGATTTGGATTTTTGGTTACTAGTCAAATGGTATTTAACATCTTGGAGATGTTATCCGACAGAAGATCTGCCCCGATTCTACTTGGGTGTAAGCCATCAGCGCGGAAGAGCCTTGGTCGCTCCCAAAACAGATTCCAATTATTTACAAAAATCAGTTTCTGCTCATTGCACCATGACAATAACCATTCATTTAGCGCGAATAATCTACTGAACTTTTCATGCCCTCGTCGGTACGTAGGAAGCGGTCCAGCCACAATAATCGATGTTTCAGGCGATGTGCTGCGCACCGTATCGATAAGGCTCCTGAAGTCTTTCTTCAGAACCTCCGTCTGTCGCAGCCTAATGTCGTTAGCTCCCGCGTGCAGCACAACAGCTCCGACGCGCTCGTCACCGTTCAAGATCTCAGTTACCCGCGCAGTGATATCGAGAACACGAGCACCAGGAAAGCAGTGACTGTGCACCTTACTTTTACCTAACGTAGCGTGGACGTGTCGGACGGTGGAATCGCCGATGATCACAGCATCGCGTTCTGTTTCGCGAAGAGGGGAGAAGCGGTTCTGAGTGGAGATCTCGAAAACCGGGAGGGGCGAAAAGATTCTTGTCCTGGCTCGCGGCTTCCGCGGAACCACCCAGGCTTCGTGGTGGTGTGTTGGAGCCGGAGTGATGAAATCATGGCTGATCGTGACCTGGACGCTCGGGACCAATGCTGAGAAACGCACGGAGTAGACGAGGTCAGCGTCAGCGGGTTACTAACGTTAATCACTGATCCGTGTGCATCAGCGCGTGATGTTTCAAGAGCTAAACGCCGGTCTCTCAGCTCAGCTTGTCTCTCTAGAAGGTCACGGATCTGCTTTTCTACAGCTTCTAATTCAGACTGCACCGCGAGCAATTCAGATCTGTTCTCATCTGCACCAAAAGGTAGATAACATACACCTGACATATTCGCCATTTTAACAGATGTACAGTAAGTTAGCAATGATGCAACCAGTGATGCTATTAATATTTATACTAATTTATGACTCAAGTCTTGGGTAAAAAACGTCTTTTTAGTGGTATGGGTGTAATGTAGACGCACGATAGACGGGAAACAAACAAGATTTTAATAAAAAAAGATAGAGGACAGTCTGAACATCAACCAGACCAGTTTTCAAGTCTCTAACTCCATCCCTCTAGCGCCACCAACTGTCCAAAAGTTCCCTTTACTGCGAGCTAAAGACATTACTTTTCTCTTATTCTTTGCTTCAAGGCGATTTGATTGCATGTCATTTAGAGGATGGATACCCGACCCGAGCCCGACGGGACCCGACGGGCCGGGCCGGATTCGGAACGATATTTAGAAATTATGTTCGGGTTCGGGTCGGGGTCGGTCACATCAGCGCGATATGGCATTGAACATTTTAAATTTAAAACAGCTTATTATGTTGGTAGCCAATGCGCCTGATGCTTTCACGTGATGCAAACATTCGTTTTTGTGATTAAAAAACATGTAAAATATTACCATAACATCTGTCTTCCTGTGTGCGGAAATTTGTTTATGTAGCCGTGACAACGAAACACGTGCATTCGCGCCTGCGTTAAGTGCGCTTGTTTCTCCGTGCGCGCTGATGCACTCATCCTGCTGACATTTCCGAATGTCTTCCTACAGTTGCTTAATAAAAGCAGGCTTTCCACACAGACGCACATGTGTCATTAGTATGAGAAAAAAAATGGGATTTTAATTGTCGGCCTCGGGTAGGGCTCGGACATAAATATCTTTATGCCTTTCGGGCTCGGGTCGGGTTCGGTTACTGCTCTGTCGGACGCGGGCCGGGCTCGGACCAAAAAATTCGGCCCGATCCGCACTCTAATGTAATTTATTGTCATGAAAAATCTACTTTTCCAAACTATTCCTAGTTATCAAAAATGTTATGGGAAGTCCAAGCATCCTCGAATAACATGCACACTAATTTGATGAAGAACACGCCAAATTACAATGGCACATGAAACAATAAATACAACTTGTCAGTCAAAAAAAAGTACCGCACGAAAGCAGCTTTCCGGCTCTAACTTTAAAACGGCATGACGTAAAGAAGAAATGTTTTCGCGGGTCTGGTCGGCATTGCATGCTGTACGTGTTGACGAAATTTGACGTACATCCCAGCAAACACAGAACGTTCCCCTAACGTTCCCGTATGGTTCCCATTTGGTTATTTGTTTGGGAACCAAACGACAACGTTCTAGAAATGTTCCCTGTAGGTTATTTTTAGGTTCTATTTTTATTTTTTAAAACCCAGAACGTAAAATTGTTAGCTGGGATGACGTGAGTGGTTTTCAAGGAAATCTCAATGTTTCATCCGTCCCGCGTTTCAATCGTCCCGGCGCTCCCCTACCCAATTTCCCCATATCAGCCATTCTGGGCGTCGGCCATTTTGAATTTGCGTATATATTAGGTATCATTACGAATCTCGGTATGTGTCATCAGCACCGTGTCCTGAAGGTACTCAAAAAGTTTCGGAACTGCGCCACCTTCTGGTCAAAATTATAATGAAGTTTCAAAAATTGATAATAGCTTTTGATTAATTTGATTGATAAATTAAATTGATTAATTTAGAATTAATTTTATTTTAATAAAACTTAATATATTCCTTGAGTCATGCCGAGAATAATGATAGCCTACCAGTTATGCTATATTCGGTGGAACTTGCTGTCCACCATTTTTTATTTCTTTAAAAAAGATCATCCTATGTGTCATTGGCTCCTCACAGTGACCATACAACAGCGCCACCTATTGATCAAAAGTGATAAGCAATTATCATAAAATAAGTATTTTTGATTTTTCAGCTATTTTGACTAATATAATAATGTCTTTAAAAGCTCCCAGACGTGCTTCCATTAATCATCATGCTTGGTCCCGATTATTGCTGCATATTTTCATTATTTCCCTCTAGTAATTAAGTCTGTTCACGAGCTGTTTAATTCTTAAAATAATCCCGTCATGGAAACCCATAAGGTTCCATATGTGAAGCACTTATCAAACATTTTCTTCTTTTTGAAGGTGAGCACTGTAATAAAGGTGTTTAGAGGCTTTTACTAAAATAATCAGTGTTTGCAGCACGTTATCAGAAACACTTGCACTCTTCTGCATGCTTCTGTTATAGAGCTGATATTAAAGCAGTTCAAGGGGAAGTTGAGGGAAGATGTTTATCAGCTCAACGCCATCAGTGTTTTTCCACCGCCTCTCAGAAAGCCTTGAGTTTCTAGACCATTCTTACACTCTGATCGTCCTTCACTAACTTGCATGGTACATTTCCACTGTCTCCCAAGTGCGTGTGAAAAACATTTCCTTAGACTCTTGCTGAGTCACAACACTTTCTCTCTGTTCCAAATGTGTTTGTACAGGTTTAATGCGTCACATGACTCCTGTCTTCGACTGGATGGCCGAATATCTCGTTTTTAAGACATTAAGAATTAAGAACAATGCATTGAAATTCTGCACTTCTGATGTGAAAATGCTGCTGAGAACTTTATTTTCTCTCAATATTAATATCTACTATTATGCATGCTTTTATGCTTGTAGTTTATTTATTTGTGCATGTTTTTACACAAAGTTAGTGGCTGCATTTCGTGCTGCATCTATAAAGCATTGAATTCAGTGCATATTACAGTAACAGTGGCCTACTGATTGTTTATGTTATCCATTCCTTCTGCTTTTGTCTTACAGACTCCAGAATCATAAATCATCACATTTTAGTCCACGAGTGGAAAAATCGAGAAGGTGTGTGTAACTCCTCCTCCGCGTTATAAATGAGACTGTGGCGCGCGACCAATAATAACCAAGTGCGACACACTTTCACGCGCATCAGGTGACGAGCCTGCGCACATTCGACAGATACTCAGAGCTTTAAAAGGACTTGAGTCTACGCTGAAAGATACTTTTTTTATTCTGCTCGGGATACTTTAAAGGTATGTCTAATGCTTAAATTATTCAAGAATATATTAAATGCAATATGCTTTATTTCACTATATCTGTAGTACATTTGGATTTGAATGAAAAAAAATCTGTTGTGTTAGTTATGTTCTGTTATTTACTGTTGTGTTAGTGATGTTCTGTTATTTACTGTTGTGTTAGTGATGTTCTGTTATTTACTGTTGCAGGTTCATCATCATGCAAGTTCGTATCAACAGCGCTGATGTGAAATACACAGAGAAATACATCGAGTCTCGGTACTGTTATCACACTGCGTGTGTGTGTAGAGATGGAGACGCGCTCACTGTAAGTGCTTCAACATCTTTTATAAACGGATGGATTTCTGTCTTGATTGTGAGTGTTTTATTAGGATAGTTTGTCTGAATGATAAAATTGCATTGCATTTTGTTCCTTATTTGAGTGGCTGACATGCTACTATTTAACAACATTTTTTAACTCTCCATCTCTACGGAACATGCGTTCTCTTAAAGTTCTCTTAAAGGGGCAGCTCACTCAAAAATCCTGTCATCATTACTCGCCCTCGAGTTCTTCCAAACCTGTACGACTTTATTTTTCTGGTGAGCACAAAAGAAGATATTTTGAAGAATGTGGCTAGCCAAATAATTGTTAGTCCCCTTTGACTAGTATTTTTTAGTATTTAATTTTTATGCTAAGGAAGTTAATAGGGACCAGCAACTGTTTAGTTAGTAAAAAGAGGGAATGAACAAGTTATAGCCTACGGCACGCACGATTTAGTAAAAGGAGAGGAATTAATTATTATACCGCGCGCACGATTTAGTAAAAGGAGGGAACGAATTAGTAGCCTATATTGTGTTCACTAGTATTTAGTAAAACGAGTGAACAAATTATTATATTGTGTGCACTATTTAGTTAAACGAGGGAGTGAATTATTGTATCCTCCACACAATTTAATAAAATGAGGAAAATAATTATATTGTGTGCACGATTTAGTAAAACATGGGAGCGAATTAGTTCACACGATTTAGTAAAACGAGGGAATTAATTATTATATTGTGCAAACAATTTAGTAAAACAAGGGAATAAATTATTATGAGGGAACAAATTATTATTTTGTGCTCATGATTTAGTAAACCAGGGAGCGAATTATTATATAGTTCACACGATTTAGTACAACGAGGAAACAAATTATTATGCTGGCACAATTTAGTAAAATGAGTGAACGATTTTTTATTTCATGCACATGATTTAGAGAAACGAGGGAACAAATTGTTATATGGTTCACACAATTGGGAACGAATTATATTGCGCACTATTTAGTAAAACAAGGGAAGGAATTATTATATTGTGCAAACAATTTAGTAAACCAGGGAGCAAATTATTATATAGTACACACAACTTAGTGCAAGGAGGGAGCTAATTATTATATTGTGCACACAATTTAGTAAAATGAGGGAACAAATTATAGTGCACACACGTTTAAGTAAAACGAGGGAGCGAATTATTATATCGTGCGCACGATTTAGTAAAACGAGGGAGTGAATTATTATATCGTGCGCACAATTTAGTAAAACGAGGGAGTGAATTATTATATCGTGTGCACGATTTAGTAAAACGAGGGAGTGAATTATTATATCGTGCGCACGATTTTGTAAAACGAGGGAGCGAATTATTATATCGTGTGCACGATTTAGTAAAACGAGGGAGTGAATTATTATATCGTGCGCACGATTTAGTAAAACGAGGGAGTGAATTATTATATCGTGCGCACGATTTTGTAAAATGAGGGAGCGAATTATTATATCGTGCGCACGATTTAGTAAAATGAGGGAGCAAATTTTTAAATAGTGCACACAATTTAGTAAAACGAGGGAGCGAATTATTATATCATGCGCATGATTTAGTAAAATGAGGGAGCAAATTATTAAATAGTGCACACAATTTAGTAAAACGAGGGAGCGAATTATTATATTGTGCGCACGATTTAATAAAATGAGGGAGCAAATTATTAAATAGTGCACACAATTTAGGAAAACGAGGGAGCGAATTATTATATCGTGCACACGATTTAGTAAAATGAGGGAGCAAATTATTAAATAGTGCACACAATTTAGGAAAACGAGGGAGCGAATTATTATATCGTGCGCACGATTTAGTAAAATGAGGGAGCGAATTATTATATAGTGCGCACGATTTAATAAAATGAGGGAGCAAATTATTAAATAGTGCACACAATTTAGGAAAACGAGGGAGCGAATTATTATATTGTGCGCACGATTTAATAAAATGAGGGAGCAAATTATTAAATAGTGCACACAATTTAGGAAAACGAGGGAGCGAATTATTATATCGTGCACACGATTTAGTAAAATGAGGGAGCAAATTATTAAATAGTGCACACAATTTAGGAAAACGAGGGAGCGAATTATTATATCGTGCGCACGATTTAGTAAAACGAGGGAGCAAATTTTTATATAGTGCGCACAATTTAATAAAATGAGGGAGCGAATTATTATATCGTGCACACGATTTAGTAAAATGAGGGAGCAAATTATTAAATAGTGCACACAATTTAGTAAAACGAGGGAGCGAATTATTATATTGTGCGCACGATTTAATAAAATGAGGGAGCAAATTATTAAATAGTGCACACAATTTAGGAAAACGAGGGAGCGAATTATTATATCGTGCACACGATTTAGTAAAATGAGGGAGCAAATTATTAAATAGTGCACACAATTTAGGAAAACGAGGGAGCGAATTATTATATCGTGCGCACGATTTAGTAAAACGAGGGAGCAAATTTTTATATAGTGCGCACAATTTAATAAAATGAGGGAGCGAATTATTATATCGTGTGCACGAATTATAGTGCGCGACTATAATTACTTAAATGTGTGTGCACTATAATACCGTGGCTAGACTAACAAATAAACAGACGTCGTCTGAACAAAATACCTCGTTACAGTTTAGTAGTAATGATTTCATGAACTTCTTCACCGAGAAAATTGAAAGCATCAGAATCAAAATCGTAAACGTTCGATCTTTGCTCACGCCTTATAATTCAGCCGCAATTATCACCCCTCAAGAACAATTACAATGCTTTACAACCATAGAACAAAAAGAGTTAAATAAACTTATCACTTCATCTAAAACAACAACATGTTTATTAGATCCTATACCAACTGAACTACTGAAAGAAGTGTTACCTATAGTGGAAGAGCCTCTTCTCAATATTATTAACTCATCTTTATCTTTAGGTCATGTTCCAAGAACGTTCAAGCTGGCAGTTATAAAACCTCTTATTAAGAAACCACAATTAGATCCAAATAACCTAGCAAATTACAGACCCATTTCGAATCTTCCATTTATGTCAAAAATATTAGAAAAAGTTGTGTCCGCTCAACTCGGCTCTTTCTTGCAAGAAAACGACATCTATGAAAAGTTTCAGTCTGGATTCAGGCCACATCATAGCACTGAAACTGCGCTTGTTAGAATCACAAATGATTTACTTTTAGCTTCGGACCAAGGCTGTATCTCAGTACTAGTTTTACTTGATCTTAGTGCTGCGTTCGATACTATAGATCACACAATACTCTTAGATCGACTACAAAATTACACTGGTGTTCAAGGACAAGCATTAAGCTGGTTCAGGTCATACTTATCTGACCGCTACCATTTCGTCTACTTAAATGGAGAAAAATCGATTATAACTTCGGCAAACTATGGAGTGCCACAGGGATCTGTGTTAGGCCCTTTATTATTCTCAATATATATGCTACCACTTGGTAATATTCTAAGGAAACATGGAATTAGTTTCCATTGTTATGCTGATGACACTGAAATATATATTTCATCACGGCCAGATGAATACGCTAAATTATCCAAATTGACAGATTGTGTTAAAGATATAAAAGATTGGATGACGCGTAATTTTCTTTTATTAAATCCAGACAAGACAGAGGTAATACTTATCGGTTCTAAAAACCGTCCATAAAACCTTTCAAAGCACGACTTTAACATAGTAGGATGCCCTGTTACTTTATCCGCTACAGTAAAAGACCTGGGTGTTACATTAGACTGCAACCTGTCTTTTGAAAAGCATATTTCATATGTTACAAAAACTGCCTTTTTCCACCTTAGAAACATTGCTAAGCTACGTAATATGCTATCAGTCTCTGATGCAGAAAAGTTAGTTCATGCATTCATGACCTCGAGACTAGATTACTGTAATGCTTTATTAGCTGGTTGTCCTGCATCTTCAATAAACAAGCTACAGTTAGTCCAAAATGCAGCCGCCAGAGTTCTTACGAGATCAAGAAAATATGATCATATAACACCGATTTTATCATCACTTCATTGGTTACCTATAAAGTTCCGTATTAATTACAAGGTATTGCTTTTGACTTCTAAAGCTCTAAATGGTTTAGCTCCAGTCTATTTAACGGATCTTCTATCGCCTTACAATCCATCGCGCTCTTTAAGATCACTAAATTCCAGGCTTCTGGTCATTCCTAGGATATCCAGATCCACCAAAGGAGGCAGAGCATTTTCACATTTAGCTCCGAAGCTCTGGAATAGCCTTCCTGATATTGTTCGTAGCTCAGACTCGCTCTCCCAGTTTAAAACTAGATTAAAGACGCATCTATTTAGCCAGGCATTCATATAAATTTTTTATCTTACAGTTACTGTAAATTCGGCCTCTAGTTCATAAACGGCAGAGGAGAACTGGCCCCCGACTGAGCCTGGGTTCTCCCAAGGTTTTTTTTCTCCATTGGGTCATCTGATGGGGTGTTAGGACACCATTAGGTCACTGGATGGAGTTTTTCGGTTCCTTGCCACTGTTGCCTTTGGCTTGCTCAGTTGGGGATATTCAAATTAATTAACCAATCATACCATTGATCAGCTCTACCAAACTTGGATGTCTTTTTTCCAGTAATAAACAAACATTGTTAAGTTATTTTGATTGATACTGTGAAGCAGCTTTGATACAATCTGTATTGTGAAAAGCGCTATATAAATATATTTGACTTGACTTGATTTAGTAAAACATGGGTACAAATTTTATATAGTGCACACAATTTAGTAAAACGAGGGAGCGAATTATGATATCGTGCGCACGATTTAGTAAAACGAGGGAGCGAATTATTATATAGTGCGCACAATTTAGTAAAATGAGGGAGCGAATTATTATATAGTGTGTACGATTTAGTAAAACATGGGTACAAATTTTATATAGTGCACACAATTTAGTAAAACATGGGTACAAATTTTATATAGTGCACACAATTTATTAAAACGAGGGAGCGAATTATTATATCGTGTGCACGATTTAGTAAAACATGGGTACAAATTTTATATAGTGCACACAATTTAGTAAAACGAGGGAGCGAATTATTATATCGTCCGCACGATTTAGTAAAACGAGGGAGCGAATTATTATATCGTGCGCACGATTTAGTAAAACATGGGTACAAATTTTATATAGTGCACACAATTTAGTAAAACGAGGGAGCGAATTATTATATCGTGTGCACGATTTAGTAAAACATGGGTACAAATTTTATATAGTGCACACAATTTAGTAAAACGAGGGAGCGAATTATTATATCGTGCGCACGATTTAGTAAAACGAGGGAGCGAATTATTATATCGTGCGCACGATTTAGTAAAACATGGGTACAAATTTTATATAGTGCACACAATTTAGTAAAACGAGGGAGCGAATTATGATATCGTGCGCACGATTTAGTAAAACGAGGGAGCGAATTATTATATAGTGCGCACAATTTAGTAAAATGAGGGAGCGAATTATTATATAGTGTGTACGATTTAGTAAAACATGGGTACAAATTTTATATAGTGCACACAATTTAGTAAAACATGGGTACAAATTTTATATAGTGCACACAATTTATTAAAACGAGGGAGCGAATTATTATATCGTGTGCACGATTTAGTAAAACATGGGTACAAATTTTATATAGTGCACACAATTTAGTAAAACGAGGGAGCGAATTATTATATCGTCCGCACGATTTAGTAAAACGAGGGAGCGAATTATTATATCGTGCGCACGATTTAGTAAAACATGGGTACAAATTTTATATAGTGCACACAATTTAGTAAAACGAGGGAGCGAATTATTATATCGTGTGCACGATTTAGTAAAACATGGGTACAAATTTTATATAGTGCACACAATTTAGTAAAACGAGGGAGCGAATTATTATATCGTGCGCACGATTTAGTAAAACGAGGGAGCGAATTATTATATCGTGCGCACGATTTAGTAAAACATGGGTACAAATTTTATATAGTGCACACGATTTAGTAAAACGAGGGAGCGAATTATTATATCGTGCTCACGATTTAGTAAAACAAGGGAGCGAATTATTATATCGTGCGCACGATTTAGTAAAACATGGGTACAAATTATTATATAGTGCGCACAATTTAGTAAAACGAGGGAGCGAATTATTATATCGTGCGCACGATTTAGTAAAACATGGGTACAAATTTTATATAGTGCACACGATTTAGTAAAACGAGGGAGCGAATTATTATATCGTGCGCACGATTTAGTAAAACGAGGGAGCGAATTATTATATCGTGCGCACGATTTAGTAAAACATGGGTACAAATTTTATATAGTGCACACAATTTAGTAAAACGAGGGAGCAAATTATTATATTGTGCGCACGATTTAGTAAAACGAGGGAGCGAATTATTATATCGTGTGCACGATTTAGTAAAACATGGGTACAAATTTTATATAGTGCACACAATTTAGTAAAACGAGGGAGCAAATTATTATATCGTGCGCACGATTTAGTAAAACGAGGGAGCGAATTATTATATCGTGCGCACGATTTAGTAAAACATGGGTACAAATTTTATATAGTGCACACGATTTAGTAAAACGAGGGAGCGAATTATTATATCGTGCTCACGATTTAGTAAAACGAGGGAGCGAATTATTATATCGTGCGCACGATTTAGTAAAACATGGGTACAAATTTTATATAGTGCACACGATTTAGTAAAACGAGGGAGCGAATTATTATATCGTGCGCACGATTTAGTAAAACAAGGGTACAAATTATTATATAGTGCGCACAATTTAGTAAAACGAGGGAGCGAATTATGATATTGTGCGCACGATTTAGTAAAACGAGGGAGCGAATTATTATATCGTGCGCACGATTTAGTAAAACATGGGTACAAATTTTATATAGTGCACACAATTTAGTAAAACGAGGGAGCAAATTATTATATCGTGCGCACGATTTAGTAAAACGAGGGAGCGAATTATTATATCGTGCGCACGATTTAGTAAAACATGGGTACAAATTTTATATAGTGCACACGATTTAGTAAAACGAGGGAGCGAATTATTATATCGTGCTCACGATTTAGTAAAACGAGGGAGCGAATTATTATATCGTGCGCACGATTTAGTAAAACATGGGTACAAATTTTATATAGTGCACACGATTTAGTAAAACGAGGGAGCGAATTATTATATCGTGCGCACGATTTAGTAAAACAAGGGTACAAATTATTATATAGTGCGCACAATTTAGTAAAACGAGGGAGCGAATTATGATATTGTGCGCACGATTTAGTAAAACGAGGGAGCAAATTATTATATCGTGCGCACGATTTAGTAAAACATGGGTACAAATTTTATATAGTGCACACGATTTAGTAAAACGAGGGAGCGAATTATTATATCGTGCGCACGATTTAGTAAAACAAGGGTACAAATTATTATATAGTGCGCACAATTTAGTAAAACGAGGGAGCGAATTATTATATCATGCGCACGATTCAGTAAAAGAAGGGTACTACAAATTATTATATAGTGCACACAATTTAGTAAAATGAGGGAGCGAATTACTATATTGTGCACGTGATTTAGTAAAATGAGGAAACAAATTATGTTGTGCACACAATTTAGTAAAATGAGGGAACGAATTATATTGCACACACCATTAAGTAAAATGAGGGCGCAAATTATTATATTGTGCGCACAATTTAGTAAAACGAGGGAACAAATTATTATATCATTCACACAATTTAGTGAAATTATATTGCGCACAAGATTTATTAAAACGAGTGAACGAATTATTATGCTGTACGCACGATTTAGTAAAACTAAGGAAAGAATTACTATATTGTGCAAACAATTTAGTAAAGCGATTTAGTGAAAGGAGGGAACTAACTGTTATATTGCACCCACGAGTTAGTAAAACGAGAGAACGAATTATATCATGCACACGATTTAGTGAAACGAGGGAACTAACTATTATATTGCACCCACGAGTTAGTAAAACGAGAGAACGAATTATATCATGCACACGATTTAGTGAAACGAGGGAACTAACTATTATATTGCCTCCTAGAGTTAGTAAAATGATGGAACAAATTATTTTGAGCGCACGATTTATTAAAACGAGGGAACGAATTATTATATCATGTGCACGATTTCGTGAACCAAGGGAACTAACTATTATATCGCGCCCACGAGTTAGTTGTGGTGAGCCGGACGAGGGCGAGGGCCGTGAGAGAGCGGCACAAGGCCGGTGGCGTGATTACTGATGAGCGACTCCTGCGCGGCACCGTCTCGTATCTCTCACGGAGGAGCGGAAGCAGAAAAGCTGGAGTGGCGACAGTGGAGATTGAGAGAGGAACAGGCCTGGACTTGTGTTGTGTTTGTTTTGTAATATGTGACTGCAGTCGTCCTTGAGGGGCTGCTGTCTTTTACTTTAATTTTGTATTTGTTTTTTATTTTTGGTATTAAAATGTGTGTGCCGGTTCCGCCTCCTTCTTCCCATAACATCTAAACTGCATTACATTAGTAAAATGAGGGAACAAATTATTTGATCATGCATGTGATTTAGTAAAAATAGGGAACGAATTTTGTGCACACGATTTAGTAAACAAGTGAACAAATTATACAGTGCGATTGATTTGGTACAGATTGAAATAATTATTTTATCGTGTGCACAATTTAGTAAAACGAGGGAACGAATTATTATATTGTCCACGCGATTTAGTAAAATGAGGGAACAAATTATATTGTGTGCACAATTTAGTAAAACGAGGGAATTAATTATTGTAGGCTATAGCAAGGGAATTACAGTTAAACCACATAAAGAAACCAGTAAGCTTAATGAGGAGCAGGAGTAAAAATTCAAGTTCAAGTAATAAGATCCAGCCTCAAACTAATTTAAGATTCACTAACACTCGGACTATATTGATAATCAGTTGACGTTGAGTTGACAGTCTACAAGTTTTACACGAGTCCGAACATGGTATTTTGTTCTTTATGCAAATGAGACATTATCTTTTGTTCTATATTGGAGTCATAACATCCAGAAGGACTCTTCTCATCTGTCCTCTGTTCCTGGTCACATGCCTCTAAAAATCATAAACAACCTCTGCGAAAACAGGCAATATCTTTTCCATTCAGTTTTTGTCTGGACTTCACTGGAACTGATACAAACTTCTTACATGTGATTCACTGTCATAGTTAAACATAGTGACAAATTGTGCTATAAATCATAAAAAGAATTACGGTGTTATAACATATTGGTAACACTTTACAATAAGGTTCATTACTTAACATTAGTTAATATATTAACTAACATGAACTAACAATGAACAATACATTTGTTACTATATTAGTTAATCTTTGTTAATATATTAGTTAATAAAAATACAGCTGTTCAATGTTAGTTCACAGTGCATTAACTAATGTTAACAAATACAACCTTTGGTTTTAATAATGTATTGGTAAATGTTGAAATTAAGATTAACTAAGATTAATAAATGCTATAAGTATTATTCATTGTTAGTTCATGTTAACTAAGGTAGTTAACTAATGTTAAAGCTGTTGTATGTAACTTTTTCACTCTACTAAAGCATAAAAATACCATTATATGTTTGCATATATTAAGGAAACATGCTAAGTTCACATACTTGTTTCTCAGAAAAACACTTCTATCGCCAGTTATTTTACTCTGAAATGTGCGTTTCCAGGCTGGAATGTTTGTTTTTGTTTTGATCTGTGATATTGTTGCTTATTCTCATTGTCCATCACGCTCGTTCCTGTTGCGTGAGCTCAAACTGGCGACAGCGTGAGCGTCGAGTCCGTGGAGGCGGGGAAACAACGATCTCTGATATTTTGAATCGGACTGCATTACCGATGTCCACCACTAGTTCATTCTTACACACTGCACCTTTAACTAATGAACCGTATTGTAAAGTGTTACCAACATATTTTTGTTAGTTGTGACTTTTTTTTTTTTTATTCTCTTTATTACATTTTCTACATTGGCACAAAGAAAGAAACTCCAACAAAATTCACTTTGCAAATACAGTGTGCAGTTATATTCTTGTATATGCAAGCAATTTATATTTTAACACAAGTAATGATATAGAACAAAAAAAAAAAAAAATAAATAAATAAATAAAAAAACTAACTAAATAAATAATAATAATAATATTAATATAATAATAATAAAAACTGAGGGAAGAAAGTAGTAGTAATAATTGGGTCAAGGTTCAATTATTGCTGTCCTATTAAAATAATCAATAAATGGTTTCCATACTGTATAAAAATGATCAGTCTTATTTTTTAAGGAAAATCTAATCTTTTCAAGCTGAAGGTGGTGCATAACATCTCTAATCAGGGCAGAGCAGTGAGGTGGATTTTTTTGTTTCCAGTTGAGCAAAATCAATCTACGTGCTAAGAGTGTGACAACTCCAAGCACAATACACTGTTTTTTAGACAGCTCCACATAGTCATTACTGACACCAAAAATAGCCATAACTGGGTCTGGGTCTAGTGATTTTCCCAACACCTTTGACAGTAATTGAAAAACTGAAATCCAATAATTACGAATATTAGGACATTTCCAAAACATATGTCCTAGTGATGCTGGCGTTTGACTGCATCTATCGCATAATGGGTCCACAGAGGAGAACATCTTAGAGAGCTTTAGTTTAGACAGATGAAGTCTATGTAAGATCTTGAATTGTATTAAAGCATGTCTAATACACAAAGAGGAAGAGTGAACTCGTTCTTGCGCTTCTACCCATTGCCAGTCTGTAATATCTATTCCTAGGTCTTCCTGCCATGCTGCTCTTACATGCTCTAATGAAACCTCACATTCCGACTGTGATAATTTGTTGTATATAATGGATATTCCTCCTTTGATAAATGGATTCTGTAAGAACAGTGTGTCCATCTGAGAAGTTGACGGTTCTTTAGAGAATGATGAAAAACTCTTTTGGACAAAGCTACGAGCTTGTAGATATTTAAAGAAATGTGAGCTAGGTAGATCAAATATCTGCTGTAACTGCTGAAATGTTGGAAAGCATTTATTAATAAACAAATTTTGGAAGGAACGTACCCCTTTTTTGAACCAGGTCTGAAATATTGGATCAGTTTGAGAAGGGAGAAAAGAATGATTTGAGGTTAATGGGGTTAAAACAGAGCATGCCTGCCATTTAAAATGCCTTCTTATTTGATTCCAAATTTTGAGTGAGTTGGAAACCACTGGATTACTCAGTCGAGTTGGAAGGGGGGCCGATAAGGCTGAATAAATTAAAGCTGGCCAAGAGGAAGGTGAGCATGACTTATTTTCAATGTCGCACCACTCTATCGACCCCCCCTGTATGCCAAATGAGAGCGCTCTTATATTACATGCCCAGTAATACAGCTGAAAATTAGGCAGACCCATCCCACCTTTCGGTTTAGTCCTCTGTAGATATAGCTTCTTGATTCTGGGGGTCTTATTATTCCAAATAAATTGGGTAACTATCCTATCCAAATTTCTAAAAAATGATTTATTAATGTAAGCTGGGATACATTGGAAAATAAATAAATATTTGGGCAAAATACTCATTTTCAGCATATTAATACGACCTGCTAAAGAAATAAAAAGTTTGGACCACTTCTTAAAAATGTTTTGAGTATATTCGTACAGTTTCAGAATATTTTCTTTAAAAAGGGTAGAAAAACACTTAGTTATGGTAATCCCTAGGTATTTAAATGAGTTTGCTACTTTAAAAGGGAAAGAGGAAAGGGTTTCAAATTGGGCCTTGGGGTTGATTGGAAATATAACACTCTTAAAAAAGTTAATCTTGTATCCTGAGATTTTCCCAAATTTATCCAAGATTGACATAATGGTTGGCACTGATTGTGAGGGGTTGGAGATGTAAACTAACAGGTCATCAGCGTATAACGATACTTTGTGTTCTTTTCCCCCTCTCATCACTCCACTATAGGCTGTAGATTCACGTAGAGAAATTGCTAAGGGTTCTATTGCTAAAGCAAACAGCAGGGGTGAAAGAGGGCAACCCTGTCTCGTAGAACGACTTAATTGAAAATAACTAGAATAATTATTGTTTGTTTGTATAGAAGCTTGGGGGTGGGCATATAGCAATTTGATAAACGAAATAAAATTGGGACCAAATCCAAATTTTTCCAGAGTGGCGAAGAGGAAATCCCACTCAACCCTGTCGAAGGCTTTTTCTGCATCCATAGAAATAAGTACTTCGGGCTGATTGGTATTGGTATTTGATGTGTAAATAATATTTAATAACCTTCTTATGTTAAAAAATAGGAGGCGATTTCTGATAAATCCTGTTTGATCCGTGGAGATCACAGATGGAAGAACTTTCTCGAGACGGGTGGCCAAAACCTTGGCTAGTATTTTGTTATCAACATCAAGAAGACTGATAGGTCTATAAGAACCAGGGTCTAAAGGGTCTTTATCTATCTTATGTATTAAAGAAACGTTTGCCTGATAAAATGTTGGTGGTAAACAGCCTTTCTCAAGTGATTCATTAAAAACCTCTAATAGCAATGGTGAAATTTGGCCTCTAAAACATTTATAAAACTCAGTTGTGAAACCGTCCGGACCTGGGGACTTTGAACATTGCATTTTGGATATTGCTTGATTTATTTCATTAATAGTTATTGATTGTTCCAAGTCAACTTTGTCTTCCATATTCAAGGATGGAATATTAAGCGTTTCAAAAAACTGCTCTATACACGATGGGTCGTTAATAGATTCTGAGGAATATAATTTGACATAAAATTTTTTAAAAATATTATTTATCTCTTGTGGGTCAGATGTAGTTTGCCCACCCTCTTTCCTAATCTCAGTTATCAGTCTTGATGTTGCCGTCTCTTTAATTTGTCGAGCAAGGAGTTTACCTGCTCTCTCTCCATGTTCATAATATGTGGCTTTCGCCCGCGTTAAACGATCAATAGTTTCTGAGGTGGAGAGTAACTGAAATTCTGACTGGAGAGAGAGCCTCTTCTTGTACAGTTCTGGTGAGGGGGAGATTGCATACTCATGATCTATTTCTAGAATTTGGTCAGTTAGTTTATTTTTTTGTTCTTTACGCTGTTTCTTAATCGAGACACTATGAGAGATAATTTGTCCGCGCATATATGCTTTAAATGCCTCCCAAATTGTGGATTTGGAAACGTCTGTCGTATCGTTTGTCTCTAAATACAATCCTATTTGAGCTTTGGTTTGTTCTACAAATGTCTTATCTGCCAATAACCTATTATCAAATCTCCATTTAAAAGTGTCATATTTAGATTCAAATAATATCTGAAGAGATAAGGGGTTATGGTCCGACAATACCATTGCTTCATAATCACAATGTAAGACAGCTGGCAAAAGTTTATAATCTATTAAAAAATAATCTATTCTAGAATAGGAGTGATGAACCGGTGAGAAAAATGAATATTTTCGTTGGTTTGGGCAGGTAAATCTCCATGGGTCTATTATTTTAAGGCTTTTCATGAACGCCTGTAGCAATTTGGCTGATTTAGGTAGGGGTACTGTTCTATTTGAAGATCTGTCCAACAAAGGGTCCAATACAAAGTTAAAGTCACCCCCCATTATCAATTGATGAGTATCTAGATTAGGCAAAATGTTCAAAAGAGACGATATAAATTGTTCATCATCTATATTAGGAGCATATATATTAACTAACAATATTGGTGTGTTGTAGAGATTTCCTGATACTATAATATACCGTCCTCTGGAGTCAGAAATAGTTTTTGTTGCAGTAAATTGTATGTTTTTCTTTATGAGTATTGCTGCACCTCTAGACTTAAAGTTAAAATTTGAATGAAAGATTTGTCCCACCCACTTTCCTTTTAATCGGCCCTGATCTTGGTTCCTTATATGTGTTTCTTGTAAAAACGCAATATCTGCTCCAAGTCTCCCAAGATGAGCTAGTACATTTCCCCGTTTTATAGCCCCATTGAGCCCTTTACAATTCCATGAGACAAACTGAACTGAGTTTACTTTCATTCTAGCCATGGTCAGAAACTAAATGAGTAGGCCTACTGTAAAGAACGGATTTTGAAAAGTAAGATGAAAAAACACAAAAGAAAAAAAAGAAAAAAAGAAAAGAGTGCCAATTCGTTTCCCTTAACAACCTCGAACAACTTGAACAATTCGAACAATAACTCCATTTACCTTTCCTGAACACTTAGCTCCTTTCTACGATAAAGAAGAAAAAAAGGCTCTATAGACTATTTACGCTCTTGTGTTTCTTTCACTTTAACATGGTGGGTGATTAAGTTACAGTTCTTTTCCCCGATGAACTTAACTAATATAATCACAGTAAGAGTCCAGAAATGCGTTTAAATTATACGAATCTTGCCTGCGTGCTGAAAATTGTTTAACATCGCATCTCAATCTGTCAGATATTCTAGATTCACAGTTCAGCCATCAGGTTTGAATCTTCTTCTCGATGAATTTCTCCGCGTCTCGAGGGTGTTCGAACGTGTACCTTATTCCGTCCACGGTGATCGCAAGTTTGGCTGGGTAGAACAAACTGTAGTTTATCCCGGCGGCTCGCAGCTTGACCTTCACTGGATTGAACGCGGCGCGCAATTTGCCAACCTCTGGACTCACGTCGGGAAAGATGTGCACAGGGGATCCTTTGTAGTAGAGACGGCCTTTATTTCTAGACAGCTTCAGGATTTTTTCCTTGTCAGAAAAGTGATGAAAACGAGCAATTATTGCTCGGGGCCTCTCCCCCTGCTTCGGTTTTGGTGCGAGAGTCCTGTGCGCTCGATCTACTGTCATACTGGAATCACCCAGGTCATCGCCTCCGAATATCTCCAACAGCAGTTCTTTGACGAATCGATTCGGACTTCCCGCCTCGACTCCCTCTGGGACTCCAACGAATCTTAAATTCTGTCTCCGACTACGATTCTCCAAATCCATACATTTTTCATGCATTTTCTTGTGTTCTTTGGCCATGACCTCGTGGGATTGTTCTAGTGCTGCCACCCTGTCCATCGTGTCACTCAGCGCTTTCCCCATCTCTGTGGTCTCGTTCGTCGATTCGGTCTGCGCTTTGTGTAAGGCGGCCAGCTCGGGAAAGATCTCCTCTCTGAGCGCACGCAGGTCCTCTTTCATCTCTTCTCGATTTTTTTGCATTTCCAGATGTAGATTTCCAATTTGAGACTTAATGTCCTTAATCACAGCCTCTCGGTGAGAATGCAATTCCGTTCTGAGGGCACTTAGCGAAATCGGAGATTCATCGTCTTGCGTAGGCCCATGTTCGTCCATTTTTCTTTCACCGCTTTCTGTTTTCGTATTACGCTGGATTGTCGATGTAACTTTTTTGCACGAGCTCGGTTTCATGTCGAAAGGTTCGTAGCAACAACTCTTTGACAAAAAAATTATAACTTTTTTACTCGAATGATTAGTCTATTGAGCAATAATCACTTATTTATTCGAGGAGCTCCCTTTTTGCTGCTGCTCACTCCATGCGGGCGGAAGCGGAAGTGAGTTGTGACTTTTAAATGTGTGTGTTGTTCAGGTGACGCCGTCCAGCACCGAGTTCACGTTCCGCACAGAGAGCACGGTTCCCAGACTGGGAGTGATGCTGGTGGGATGGGGTGGGAATAACGGGACCACGGTCACTGCTGCGGTCCTGGCCAACAAACTGGGCCTGACCTGGAAAACCAAAACCGGTGTGAAGGTACAGTTAAATTAAATTCACATTTATTTGTGTAGCGCTTTTCATAAACATCATTTCAAAGCAGCTTTACAGAAAATGCATGAGTCCATATTACAATTTACAGTGAACTGTTATCAGAGGAAACTGTCTAAGTTATGCATTTCAGAAATGTACATATACAAAATCACAAATAGCGAAAAAGGTATTAATTTAAACAATGTAAGGTACAGAATCTTGGGTTTAAAAAACTGAGCAAATGTTTTGTGAGTTGAAAGACAGATTTACATTAGAAATCAAGAAGCGACCCAAGAGTGTCTTTAAATCTAACATTAATGTTAATGAATACACATGAATAAAGTAGTGCTGGGCAACGATTGATCGCATCCAAAATAAAAGTTTGTGTTTACATAATATATGTGTTTGTACTGTGTTTAATTATTTTGTATATATAAATACACACACATGCATGTATATATCTAAGAAAAATGTGTTTTTTATATATATAAAATATTTATATTTAATCCTAATGTAAATTATATATAAATATATATACAGTATAAACATGCAAATTTTTCTTATTTCTAATATATTTAAGAAAAATGTGTTGTTTATATATATTTATATATAATATAAATTATATATAAAAATATATACAGTATATACATACAAATATTTCTTATTTCTTAAATATTTAAGATTTTATTTTTATTTATATATATATAAAATAATTATATTTATATATAATATATACTGTATATATATTTAAATATAATTTATACATGCAAATGTTTCTTATTTCTTATATATTTAAGAAAAATGTGTTATTTATGTATAAAATATTAATATTTATACATAATATAAATTATATATATATATATATATATATATATATATATATATATATATATATATATATATATATATATTGTCACGTTCACCGTCTATCTCTGCACTACATTCCCCAGAATCCTCTTTGGCGCACCTGCAGTTACTCTCCGGATTACTAATCACACACACCTGTTCACAATCAACAGCCTCATCAGCAAGCTCTATAAAATACTCACCACAGCCTCAGTTCAAGGTCAAGCCTCCAACAGGAACAGACCATTACCCATCGTCTCCCGAAGTCTCTGATGCATCCAGTGCCTGCTAAGTAACATATACTCCCCTGTGAATTACTAACCTCTGTATCCTTGTTCCGCTGTCTCCAGAAAGCCTGCCTGAATCCATGTTTCCCGAGATCCGGTATTCACCTGAGTTCCCTGTGTTCACGTTGACTTTACTTGCTCGTGACTGCATCTGAAAGAGTAAAGACAAGTATTAATGAACTGTGACTGCTTGACATCAACTAACCTGAAGAGGACCTGCTCACCTGTAATCTACCCCGCACGTTGTGCTCTTCACCGAATCTGCACCTGAACTTTAAATACTCACCTTTGCACTTGTCACTTTAAATAAAACTGTGTTTGGATTCACTTACCTCTGTCTCCGTGCCTGTATCCTGACAGAAGGCTTTACCTTGCACCGCTATGAATCCTGCACAGCCCGAAGACCGCGCTTCCGCACACCCCACGGAATCCACTATTTTCGACCAGAACGGTAGTACTCTGGAGGAATTTGCTAAAGTTTACCTTCACCTTTACCAGGATGGGAGCTGGGAGGAGGACTTCCTTCAGCAGCAGTTTTGGAGCGGGTTAGACGATCCACTCGCCCAGATACTGCTGTTAGGTGATATCAACCTACCTCTCATCAAATTCATTGACCGCACGCTGTGGGTGTGTGGTTCCTCACTCACCGTGGGAGACATCCAGCCCGAAATCCCCGTCAGTCTTCCCAAGCCTGCACGTCATGGCAACCATCAACCCAGCTCACTCTCTATTCACCCCGCCGCCCGTCATCATCCGGAATTCAGTCGCCGGCCCGCCAGAGCCAGCCCCATAGGTTCCTCGCTTCCTCGCTGTTCAACCTGAGACTCCCGTGTGGACCCGAGCCCGGAAGCTGGTTTCTAACAGTAGGGACCTGGGGGCAAAAATGGCGGATCCGGCGCTCAAATCCGTGCGATCAGCACTAAAATCAGCTTTCCTTCTCCGGTGATCAGTGCCAGGTCTTACTTCCACCTTCTGCACAGAGCCTTCGCCGCTGGTCCCATCCAGCACAGATCCTTCGCCGCTGGTCCCGTCCAGCCCAGAGCTTCCTTCGCCGCTGGTCCGGCCCAGCCCAGATCTTCACGTCACGCCGCCAGAGCCAGTCTTCGAGCAAGCGCCCGAGGCCGTTGATCCTGCGCCCGAGGCCGTTGATCCTGCGCCCGAGGCCGTTGATCCTGCGGATCAGTCCTGTCCAGCCCAGAGTTTCCTTCGCCTATGGTCCCGCTTAGCTCAAAGCCCTCTTCACCGCTGGTCCTGCCCAGCCCAAGACCCTCTTTGCTGCCGGACACCCCTTTTCCTGTCAATTTCCCCATTCAAATTTTGGGGGGGCGCAGTATACCAGCTAGGGGGGCCGCGGAGGTCTCTCGGACGAGGTTCCCAGTGCCACCATGGCCACCTGAAAAGACAGCTCCGCCCTGGATGCCCGAGGGTCCGACAGCTCCACCCTGGACGCCCGAGGGGTCGTCACCGCCATGGCCGCACGAAGGGTCGTCTCCGCCATGGCCGCTGACCAGCCTGCTCTGCCTGGACGGTCCTGGAATCCAGGATGCTCACCCTCCAACCCCAATTGTTGGTGTATTTGTACGGCGCTGGTCGCGCCTAGCGGGAGGGGGGGGTTATGTCACGTTCACCGTCTATCTCTGCACTACATTCCCCAGAATCCTCTTTGGCGCACCTGCAGTTACTCTCCGGATTACTAATCACACACACCTGTTCACAATCAACAGCCTCATCAGCAAGCTCTATAAAATACTCACCACAGCCTCAGTTCAAGGTCAAGCCTCCAACAGGAACAGACCATTACCCATCGTCTCCCGAAGTCTCTGATGCATCCAGTGCCTGCTAAGTAACATATACTCCCCTGTGAATTACTAACCTCTGTATCCTTGTTCCGCTGTCTCCAGAAAGCCTGCCTGAATCCATGTTTCCCGAGATCCGGAATTCACCTGAGTTCCCTGTGTTCACGTTGACTTTACTTGCTCGTGACTGCATCTGAAAGAGTAAAGACAAGTATTAATGAACTGTGACTGCTTGACATCAACTAACCTGAAGAGGACCTGCTCACCTGTAATCTACCCCGCACGTTGTGCTCTTCACCGAATCTGCACCTGAACTTTAAATACTCACCTTTGCACTTGTCACTTTAAATAAAACTGTGTTTGGATTCACTTACACTTTAACTGTGTTTTGGATCCACTGTTGCCTTTGGCTTGCTCAGTTGGGGATATTCAAATTAATTAACCAATCATACCATTGATCAGCTCTACCAAACTTGGATGTCTTACAGATTTTTCTAGTAATAAACAAACATTGTTAAGTTGTTTTGATTGATACTGTGAAGCAGCTTTGATACAATCTGTATTGTGAAAAGCGCTATATAAATATATTTGACTTGACTTGACTTGACTTACCTCTGTCTTCGTGCCTGTATCCTGACATATATATATATATATATATTAGTATATACATGCAAATATTTCTTAGTTTTTATATATCTAAGAAAAATGTGTTTTATATATATATATATATATAATAGTAAGAACATGCAAATATTTCTTAAATACATGCATGTGTGTATATATACAAAATAATGATACACAGTACACACATATTATGTAAACACAAACTTTTATTTTGGATGCGATAAATCGTTGCCCAGCACTAGAATAAAAAACATTATATAATGCATACAAATATTTTGCACATAAAACAACACAACAAAATGAACCCTAACCCAACAACATGGAGCGAATGCAATATTAATGCAGAATTACTGTGGAAGAAAAGACTGTGGGTATCAAGGTCCCATTAGTTGACGTTAGTTTGTTCGAGTATTTAGTAATGTTTGTAAATATCTTGTGTTGTCCTTCTTTCAGACAGCGAATTACTACGGCTCGCTGCTGGAATCCTCCACGGTGTGTTTGGGATCGGGACCGGACGGAGAGGTTTACGTCCCCTTCCGAGATCTGCTGCCGATGGTGCATCCCAATGACATCGTGTTCGACGGTAAATACAGTGATAAAGAACAAACATTCGTCGAAGGTCGTTTTGAGCCGGTCTTTGTCCCATATTTAACGATTTAAGCTCATGGTCTAAAGCAAGTGCACTTAAGACGCGTCCGAATCCACTTTTGCTAGTTTAACGATGGGAAAAATGGCCGGTGCTCCCGGCGCTGGTCTAAAAGTGTTGTGTCTAAGACAATGAACTGCGTTTTGATGTGAATACTAAAAAGAAGTCAGTTTTATTCAACAGTTATGTGTTTAATCGTGTTCTTAGGTAGTGACATTTTTTTTTGCACTCAAAGTTTTCTATTCTGCTCTCGCTATAGACTACCAAAGATGAAGAAAAATTGATACAAATATTAATTTGTCCCTTGTGCAATCAGATTTTTAAATACTCATACATTTAAAATACTAATATTTACCATTCTATGTAGTCTACACTTGTGTGTTCTTATTTCTTTTCTTTTATATTGTGGTGTATATTTGATGTATATGTCTACTATGCTGCATACTAATTTCCCGCAAGGGATCTTGATAAAGTTGAACTTGAACTGGCGCGTTAGTGAATAGTGACATGAGGAGAAAAGATCGTCACAGGATCAATAACACACTCTGGAAAGCCTGAATACATTTCCGTCGGACTTCACCATCAACCGGGAACTGAGGGAAGGAATGAAACCACAGATATGCAGCTTTTGGGAATAACAGAAACAGCCGCTACGCTACAATAACTCTTGCTCGTTGCTTGCGCTATTTGTTGACCTGTTGCCCTGGCCGGTGAGGAAGAAGATTACCACGACGATTGTGTATTTCCGGTCACAAATATGGAAGTTGTGTGAAAGGTCTATTATCTCACACTTCTGTTGTTGCTCATCACTGATGCAGGCTGGGATATCTCGTCTCTGGATCTGGGCGGGGCCATGGAGCGTGCGCAAGTTTTGGATTGGAGCCTGCAGGAGAAGCTCCGCCCACTCATGGACCAGCTCAAGCCCAGGCCCTCCGTATACATCCCAGAATTCATTGCTGCGAACCAGGAGCACCGGGCGGACCACCTCATCAGAGGAACCAAAGCAGAACAGGTGCGCTGTTTACTCGTTACTGGAACAGTGTTCTTACATATTCCGGTAACACATTATAATAAGGCTTCGAGTAAATATTTGATATGACAATATTTGATTTGATATGATATGCAGCCTTATTGTTATGTGTTACTTATATTTTTACTCTACATAATTTGCATTTTATTACACACACTCACACACACACTCACTCTCACACACATACACACACACACACTCACTCTCACACACATACACACTCGCACACATACACACAAACTCACACTCACTTGCACACTTACACACACTCACATGGATGCACGCACGCACTCACACACACACACACACACACACACACTCACACGCACTCGTACACACACACACTCTCACACTCACTTGCACACACACTCACTCACACACACACACTCACACTCACTCGCACACATACACACACACACTTACACACATTCACATGCACGCACGCGCACTCACACGCACTCACACACTCACACACACTCACACTCACATGCACTTACACTCACACTCACTCTCACACACACACGCACACGCACACACTCACTCTCACACACACACACACACACTCACTCTCACACACATACACACACACACACGTTTTCTAATGTAGCAGATGTGTGTGTGTTAGGTGGCTCAGATCCGCAGGGACATCCGTGACTTCAGACAGAAGAGTGGCGTTGAGAAAGTCATCGTTCTCTGGACCGCGAACACTGAGAGATTCTGTGACGTCGTTCCCGGCGTCAACGACACGGCGGAGAATCTGCTGAACACCATCGAGGTGCTCGTTCATTACTCACCGCTAGACAACAACAGCTCACACCTTATTTTAAGGTGTCATTGTTAATTATAAATTTAAGTACTGATTAAAAATAATTAAATACACACAGGATTAGGATTGGTTGAGAGTTAGTTGCATGTAATTATGCATAATGTACTGTTATTACTATGGTAAGTACATGCAACATATGTAACAAGGACACTGTAAAATAAAGTGTAACCCAATAACGTTAAATCTGTTATTACACGGCTCTGTGGAATACTTGATTTTGATTGGTCAATCGCGCCATCCAGCGGTTTATTATTCCCAGATAATGACAGAAACACAGGCTCTTTTGTGATCTTAGAATAAACCCCTTCAGGTGTGTGGGTGTGTGTGTGTGTGTTATCTCAGAATAAACCCCTTTAGGTGTGTGTGTGTGTGTGTGTGTGTGTGTGTGTGTGTGTGTGTGTGTGTGTGTGTGTGTGAGTGATCTCAGAATAAACCCCTTCAGGTTGATGGAGACCTGATCCTGATCACCCTGTCGGGTTTATTCTGATATAACAACCGGCTTGATGAGCATTATCTCTTACATAACATGAACTAACAAACGCATGTGTTACTGTGTCAGGATCTCTGATTGTCCTCTCGTGTTTGGTCACAGACGGGGGGGGAAGTCTCTCCCTCCACCATGTTTGCTGTGGCCAGTATTCTGGAAGGCTGTGCGTATATTAACGGCTCCCCGCAGAACACGTTTGTCCCCGGAGCCGTGGATCTGGCCGTGCAGCGAGGAGTGTTCATCAGCGGAGACGACTTCAAATCCGGTCAGACCAAACTCAAGTCGGTTCTGGTGGACTTCCTCGTCAGTGCTGGAATCAAGGTGAGAGAACTGCTTTAAAGAGGATCTATTACGCTAGTGTTGATGATGTTTTCAGGCTCTACTAGAACAGGTTTTCCTGCTTGAATGTTGATTATTTTCCTCATATTCTCCATTGTTGCGGCTCCTCTCTTCCCAGTCTGTCAGTAACGCTCTGGTTTCCCAAAAGAAAAATCGATAATTTTGACCCATTGTTGGCTATTGCCACAAATATATGGAAGCATATGTGTAGTAATATTCCATTTGAAATGTAAGATGCAAAATGACTGCATTTCTGTATTTAAATTTACTTTTTCCATTACATTTGTGCAACGTTAAGTGCAAAAAGAAAATTTTATTATCGAATTTACATTTGCCATTTCATACACTTCTTTTAATATGTAAATTGAATGCATATTTTAACGCTTTATAAGTTGCAAAATTTAATTGTATTACAGAAATGATTTGATATGTTTAACATGTTCAAGCAAAAACTGTAGCGAAGTGATCATTTAAATGTTTTCATTAAATCTCCAGCAATGAATGAAGCAAAATTCAATGATTAAAAAATTGAAAATGCATTCGAGCCGATCAGGACTGTTTCCCGAAAGCATCGTTAGCCAACTCTGGTCAGAAGTCCGTCGTTATCATCAGTTTAACGAGTCGTGTTTCCCGAAACCATCGTTCTAACGAACATTCACACACAGCACCGCAGAGTTGTGTGTGTGAGCTACAGATCTCGATCTGTGATTAGAAGCAGTTTCTGGTTTTCATGACTCCTGATCTCGAGCAAAATAATCAAGATGACATTCAGCCTAATCTATATTTTTTATTTAGATCACATATAAAAGGCATTTACGTCTTTTAGTTCGTGAAGAGATTGAAAGCGTAGTTTTTGAAGAGCGCAGGTGTGAACGAGCTCGAGTGTGTAAGAACGAGTCTATGATTGAATCTGGAAATAAAGCAAAATAACTGAGAAAAATGAGAATTAGTCCTCAGATGCATGTGCATAATTATAGCAGAACATCTCGCGTTAATTCTGTCTCACACAGATTCATTAACAGTAGTTATTACTCCAACACGCGTGTGACATCATTAAACAACGCCGTCGACCAATTTAAAACAATACGGTTTCGGGAAACAGTCGTGAGATAGTTGATTTCTTCAACGATGCATCGCACTATAGTAGTTAATCAGTGAGCTACGATGTTAAACGCATCCTTGTATTGGCGGTAACTACAATTAGCTTGAGTTACGTAATCAGATTATTTTTTAAAGTAACTAGTAAAGTAACGCATTCATTTTTAAATTTACAACAACATAGAAGTTACTTTTCCGTCGTTGTATGAGAAACGCACCCGTTTACTTCCTGTCTCTATGAAGCCCCTCCTCCTGAAAAGCACACTGTGCTCTGATTGGTTGGCTGGATCAGTGTGTTGTGATTGGTCGAGCGCTTCGAGTGTGTTTGGGAAATGTCCCGCCCCTTACCATAACCGCCAGTTTAACACACTACTAACTAACTCAACCAGGCCCCGCCCCTTTATTCTGCGTATGAATTATTATAATGAGGAATATTGTGACGTGTTCGTTCCCGGAAGAAACTCAAGATACAATGGAGGCGTTTCAGGAGTTCAGAAACACTGACACTGATATAGAGAAGAACTGGAGCTTTCTCATGATCAAACAGCAACACTACACACTAAACACAGATGAACACTACACACTAAACACAGATGAACACTACACACTAAACACAGATGAACACTACACACTAAACACAGATGAACACTACACACTAAACACAGATGAACACTACACACTAAACACTGATGAACACTACACACTAAACACAGATGAACACTACACACTAAAAACAGATGAACACTACACACTAAACACAGATGAACACTACAAACTAAACACAGATGAACACTAAACACAGATGAACACTACACACTAAACACAGATGAACACTACACACTAAACACAGATGAACACTAAACACTGATGAACACTACACACTAAACACAGATGAACAATACACACTAAACACAGATGAACACTACACACTAAACACAGATGAACACTAAACACTGATGAACACTACACACTAAACACAGATGAACACTAAACACTGATGAACACTACACACTAAACACAGATGAACACTACACACTAAACACAGATGAACACTACACACAGATGAACACTACACACTAAACACAGATGAACACTAAACACTGATGAACACTACACACTAAACACAGATGAACACTACACACTAAACACAGATGAACACTACACACAGATGAACATGAGGAAAGCAGAATAGATCCTCTTTAACAAATGTATTGGTGTCTCATAGTTTTTTAAGCAATAAAAGCACAGATATTCTTTCCTGGTAACACTGTATAATTTTATATATATTGAATGTTTTCAGCCAACTTGTATAGTGAGTTATAATCACCTCGGGAACAACGACGGGCTGAACCTGTCGGCGCCGCAGCAGTTTCGCTCGAAGGAGATCTCGAAGAGCAACGTGGTGGACGACATCGTGCGGTCCAACCCAATCCTGTTCCAGCCCGGAGAGAAGCCTGACCACTGCGTGAGTGTGTGTGTGTGTGTATGTGTATGTGTCAAGTCAAGTCACCTTTATTTATATAGCGCTCGATGACGCCGGCGGAAGTACCGCCCCACACGGTCGCTTTGTAAACAGTGGGCGGTACTTCCGCCGGCGACATCGAGCTTGACCGTAATGACGTAGTTCCCGGCGCGTTGCAGATCAGCTCAATCCGAACAATTGTAGTTAAAAAGTATGTATATATATATATTTTATTTTGAAAATGACCTATCTTTTCGCTAAATAAGCCCCTCCTCCTCAGCTGCGATCGTGCACAGCATTTTCAAGCACTTCAAAAACCTTTGAAACTGCATTGATTTGGACTTCAAAACGTTGGTTGCCATTGAAGTCCATTATTCGAAGAAAAATTAATTTCTCTTTCACTGAGGAAAGAAATACATGGATATCTTGGATGGCATTGGGGTGAGTAAATTATTAGGAAATTTTCATTTTGAGGTGAACTAATCCTTTAAGAGCTCGCTCAAGTACTGGGGAGCTAAACCA
>JAPDVR010000008.1:679400-726900 GCA_026230005.1 Gila orcuttii | reverse complement strand
ACAACTCAGTCAATCTCCAATCATGCCAGTGGTTCATTAACCTGTAACCAAAAACACACACCGACACACACACACCGACACACACACACCGACACACAGCTTCTTCAAGGCTGGATTAGGCCAGGCTTTAACTATAACAGGAGAGTATTCTCAAAACATCAAGATAATGCGTTCTTTCTCTGAAGGAGAGCTACACTTCAGTCTGACTGGACAGTAAATCTTTAACAAAGAAATGGTCCCGTAAACTATTGTCTTCAAAGACCCCTGTATGTTTTAACACGTTGAAGACCTTTCTCAATTACAAAACGAGTCCATATTTTATTTCTGGAAGCCGGAATAATTAAAGCAAACATTGTTACTGCATTCAGATATCAAATATAGACATTACAGAATACATGAAAAGAGCATTTCAGTATCACACTGATAACTTCTATAACAAAGTAAAATCTCCAGAGAAGTCATTCAACTCATTCGATATTTAGAAGGAAAAATTGATTGATTAATACCTTGATTATAAGCACTCATTACATATACATTGAAGCAGCAGTGGATTCCAATCCCCGCCTTCATAATAATCATAAATGTTTGTTGATCATCAAATCATCATATTATACTGATTTCTGAAGGATCATGTGACACTGAAGACTGGAGTAATGATGCTGAAAATTCAGCTTTGATCACAGGAATAAATTACACTTTACTATATATTCACATAGAAAACAGATGATTTACATTACAATAATATTTCACAATTTTACAGTATTTTTGATCAGATAAATGAGCCTTGGTGAGCAGAAGAGACTCTTCTGAACTCGTTTGAACAATATGTTCTTATACATATAGTTCATGTTACGGAATATCATTTTCAAAATGCTAGATCATATAAAATGGTATTCTGGTAACACTTTACAATAAGGTTCATTAGTTAACATGAACTAAGAATGAACAATACTTCTAAAACATTTATTAATAGTTAATATTAATGTCAACATTTACTGATACGTTATTAAAATCAAAGGTTGTATTTGTTAACATTAGTTAATGCACTGTGAACTAACATGAACAAACAATGAACAGCTGTATTTTTATTAACAAACATTAATAAATATTGTACAAAATGTTTTGCTCATGGTTAGTTCATGTTAGTTTAAACATTAACTAATGAACCTTATTGTAAAGTGTTGCCAATATTCTACAAAGAAAGATGCAATGCAAATATAATGTGCAAATATAATATAAATATTATGTGTCTGAACAGGTGGTTATTAAATATGTCCCGTATGTGGGCGACAGCAAGCGTGCGATGGATGAGTACACCTCCGAGATCATGATGGGGGGAACCAACACCATCGCCCTGCACAACACCTGCGAGGTACATCATATTCATAATATCTGATCATTCATCTCATATTCATGTCTAATATCTGATCATTCATCTCATATTCATGTCTAATATCTGATCATTCATCTCATATTCATGTCTAATATCTGATCATTCATCTCATATTCATGTCTAATATCTGATCATTCATCTCATATTCATGTCTAATATCTGATCATTCATCTCAAATTCATGTCTAATATCTGATCATTCATCTCAAATTCATGTCTAATATCTGATCATTCATCTCATATTCATGTCTAATATCTGATCATTCATCTCATATTCATGTCTAATATCTGATCATTCATCTCATATTCATGTCTAATATCTGATCATTCATCTCAAATTCATGTCTAATATCTGATCATTCATCTCATATTCATGTCTAATATCTGATCATTCATCTCATATTCATGTCTAATATCTGATCATTCATCTCATATTCATGTCTAATATCTGATCATTCATCTCATATTCATGTCTAATATCTGATCATTCATCTCATATTCATGTCTAATATCTGATCATTCATCTCATATTCATGTCTAATATCTGATCATTCATCTCATATTCATGTCTAATATCTGATCATTCATCTCATATTCATGTCTAATATCTGATCATTCATCTCATATTCATGTCTCATAACTGAGATCATCAAACATGCAGAAATTACTAAGAAGTCATGACTGTTGATTATGAATAGAGTGGTCGCTTTTCATCCAACTCTGAATCAACATTTTTCTAAATGTCATAATAATTTGTTTACAAACAAGTATTCATTAATGAGCTAATTGTTTCTGCATTAAATTAGTACTTTGTTTGAATTAATACATTTTTAGCTAAGTGTGATTTTGTATATGTGCATTTCTGAAATGCATATCTTAGATCACTGTAAATTGTAATGTGGACTCATGCATTTTCTGTAAAGCTGCTTTGAAATGATGTATAGTGAAAAGCGCTATAGAAATAAAGGTGAGTTGAATGTGTGCTGATTATAGGACTCTCTGCTGGCCAGTCCTATTATCTTGGATCTGGTGATCCTGACAGAACTGTGTCAGAGAATCACGTTCTGCACTCGCGAGGATCCGGTTTTCCAGAGTTTCCACAGCGTCCTGTCGCTGCTCAGCTTCCTGTGTAAAGCCCCGCTCGTGCCACAGGGGGCGCCGGTGGTCAACGCCTTCTTCCGGCAGCGCGCGTGCATCGAAAACGTCATGCGGTGAGATGACCTTTCACCTTCCCTCGCGTTCTGCAACACCTGTCCCTCGCGGGGCAAGATGAAAATTATACCTTTTTTTTTTTTGAAAGCTTATTTTATTTCATTTTGAGCATATTTTTAATACTTCTTTTTTTTTGTCCAGAAAGCTTATTTTATTTCATTTTGATAATATTTTTTAATACTTCTCTTTTTTTTGTCCAGAAAGCTTACTTTATTTCATTTTGGTAATATTTTTTCTATTTTTTAATACTTCTTTTTTTTTTGTCCAGAAAGCTTATTTCATTTCATTTTGATAATATTTTTTCTATTTTTTAATGCAATTTTTTTTAAGTTTTTTCGTTATTTTTTATTTTATTTACCTTTAACCCTTAAAGAGGCAAGAGTGGAAAATGCTAAGCAAAAAATTATTTCATGTCATTTTTTATATCATCTGGACTTAAATTAAACATATCCAAAAGAATTTTTAAAAAATTTGATATATTTTGGATTTTATGAATTGTATCCCCTGAGATACGTTGCCTGATTAGGGTATAAAAAAAGGACCAATGTTAACTGTTAACTGTTACTGCCACTGCATGTGTAAAACAACTATATCCCATACTTCACCTGATCTAATGTTGAGAAATGATATATCATTTGAAAGCTTATGAACTCAAGATTCAGCCTGTGGAACCCGTTTTGAAATTGGACGTTGCGTTACCATAGAAACGGTACTGTAAATTCTTTTATTGGGCTCCTCCCCTTTTGGGCATCCATGTTTCATAATTTGAGATCAAAACCTTTTCTAATCTTGACAAAACACATATTGTCAGAAAGGTCTGAGTCTCAAGGTTCCATATTTTGTGACAGAAGTGATATTTGGACAGAAATTGATTAATTTATGGCAGAATGCATACAATTAAATTCAATGGAATGTAAGTCACCCGGTGGCTATTTTTGGTATTATGCCTAAACAAAATCTCATGGGAACTTCAATTTTTGTGACATCAACTTCAAATTTGGAACACAACTTGGTTAGATATATGGCTTTAATTTTATAGTAATTTTATAGTAAAAAATATTTAGTAAAATAGATTTTATAAAAAAAATATATATATTAAGTACAGTATATTTGATTTAATGTAAGTTTAAACTTCCATAACTTTTTCATACTTTCATTTTTTTAAAGTGCTTTCTCTTCAACAATAATCTGCTGAGTGTTTTCTTTAAAACAAGACCAAACTTAGGTCTATATGCCAAAGCATTCTTGAATTACAATCATTTAAGTTTGAATAGTGCATTTTAAATAGAGCTAGTTTAATCCCTTTTTTATACCCTAAAGAGGCAACGTATCTCAGGAATTACATACATTTCAAAACATGCTAAATAACAACATGAACAACATATTACTTAATTTTCTCCTTCAGCACCTTAAGACAATGTTCACAATTAATGTTAGCAGTATTCTTTTTTTTTTTTTTTTTTAGAAGAAAAGTAAGTTTAATATATATTTACTTATCTCAAAATCTGAATGTTCTGCACCACTGGCAGCCATGTTGGATTTAGGTCAGGCTGACTAATTGATCAAAAAAAAATTTGAAGCAAATTATGTGACCAGCATACTCAAGACAGACCAGGCTGTCATAAGTGATAAAAGGATTTGATGAAAAAATCGTTCTTATGCCCCAAAAAAGACAATTAAAACTATGTATCTCGTGAGATACGTTGCCTGTTTTAGGGTTAAATTACTAGATTTGATCAATAGATAATAAAACACATAGTCATTTAAGCATATTCTTCACATTCTTTCAACTTAAATTTAAAACTCACAATATAATTCATAACCCTTTTAATCCAGCTCTAAATATCTTACATCGGGTGTCTCTGCAGAGCTCTTGTGGAAAAATAATAATATAAGATGATATTTCATGACTCTAGATGGCCTTATATCTCTATTTGAGCTGTTCCTCTGGGTCCTAAAGTCAGTTTCACTTCAGTGTGCGTTCAGAAACACATATAGACATTATAAAATCATTTTTTGGTTAAAGTTTTGAGCATTTTTAGGTTTTTCTATGTGTACTGAAGCATTCCATTCATTCCTAAGGGAGTCAGATTGACCCGTGAGGGAAGGATTAGTTACTTTTTAAAATTGTTAAATCGTTTGCATATATTGAGTGTGTGTGTGTGTGTGTGTGTGTGTGTGTGTGTGCAGGGCTTGTCTCGGCCTCCCGCCTCAGAATCACATGCAGCTGGAGCACAAGATGGAGAAAAGCTTCATGCGTTCTCCGGAAAGCCACGTCCCGCATCCCGTCCTCCTCAACGGGAAGATCGACCACATCAGCGCTTATCAATCCGCCAAATACATCGAGATCAAGAGTCATGAGAAGATGCAGCACTCAGTCTCATAGAAACCTCGAAGCATCAAAACAAATAACGTTTACCACCATTTTAAGTAGAATCCTTGCATTACAGTCCTTTACGAATGCACATCCCTAACTGATTTATGGATATGCATTTGACTATGAAAATATGAATGGCTTCTGTTCTTGTTTAGTGAGTACTGTACTTCTGAATCCATGCTTTTCCAGGTTTTGTACATTAATGCACTGATGGAAAAACCACTCGTTTCTGTTGGTTAAACAAAATGAAAAAAAAACATCATTCCTGAAAAGTGAATTGAATTGTTGCGTTTGGTAAATAAATGCAGTAGAAAATGATGATGAAAGTCATTTCGGGACGGGTTTTCGCTTTTATACTAATATAAAAATATAGCACAAAACTGGGAGTGAGCGGGAAAAATAAGTAATATTATTCAAATGAATAAATTAGATTAAAATCACTGACTTAATAAAAGGTTATTTATCTAATTAAATGGATTATGGATTGATTTATGTAAAAAATGTGCTTTAAAGAAAAATAGTTATTCATTTATTAAATAACAGTATATTAACAGTATATTAGGCTACTGTCTAAAAATATAAATAATTTTAGATTCATAATAGTTTTTTAGAAATCGGGTGTTTGTAAAAGATGCCTTTTAAATTTTAGAATGGTGACGAGGATGATTCACCGATTGGCTACTAATATTCAAATTTAATAGATATAGATAATAACTATTTTTGTTTAATGGTGACTATTTTATTTTTATATTTCTTCGTCTCACTAACATTTAGATATTTGAACGAATAAAACGATAAAAATGCTACGTTAGCGTAAAACAGTTTCTCGGACTAGCGTAAGCGATGTCCATAAATGACTAAATCAAAAGACATTTTCTCATTGCTTTTGTTCTATCATTCTGTGTGAAAGTGTTTTCATCCCCTTGTTCTGCTGTGTGTGAAATTAGTCTGTTTTCAGCCATGAAAAAAAAAATTAGCTAAATGTTCTAAATTACAACTCTGTAACACTGTAAACAATAAACTCTGGTACATATAATAGCTCCACACATTGTGCACGTGGTTCGATATATAAATAATTCTCATAGGCAAAAAACCTGTGACATCAGTTCATTTCTGGAACAGGACAGAAACAAACTCTTACTCGCATAGAGGCTATTACATGAAATATGTTTAATCATACACATAAATGCATTTCTTTTTTCACTTCTTACAGTCAATAAACATACTTTTGTAAACAAAGGAGATCTAAACGTGTAAGTTCGCGGTTGAAGTATTACTCCGCATCATAAACATCACATCCCTGTGTGTAAACAAGATTCTTAAACAGAACTAGTGCACATTATAACAATAATGAACAATAACGACCTGTTTGGTGGTTACGTGTGCAAAAATAATGATGTAAAGTATTGGAGTAAATGTAATTATACTGTGTCTTTATGGCTACTTTGTAGTTTTACGGAGTATCAAATATATTAGCAACTTATAGTCTCTACTTGACTATATTTTTGAATAATGTACTTTTTACTCCAATACATTTGTGATGAGTAATGCAATTACACAAGGCTACTTTAGGCTTCATGAATGCGAGTATTAGCTGTGTTTGATGCCGAAACCAGTGCAATTTCATTTGACTTAACATTATTCGAAACATTTGAATATCGTGCAACAGTTCATGTATTTCAGTAATTCAAATTAAAAGGTGAAACTAATATATTTAGTATATAACTATAGCTATATGATTATGCTTTTCAGAAGGCCGACATTTCTGTATTTAAATTCCTTTTTTTATCGATTTCATGAAATATGCGCCGTTGCATTTTTTTGTAGGCCTATATTGTGGATTTTGGCTGGATCTCTGTGTACTGGCTACCAAAAAAGAATAAGCTCTGCTGTTTGCTGATACACTAGTCGCTGTTGAACACCTGTTTCCACAGCTCTCGACCACACGTTTATTAGTAGGGTCGTCGCAGAAAAAAAACCCTCAAAGTCACTCAGTCCACGACGGACAGATCGTTAACGGCAGGGATCCAATCATTCTCCTGTCATATATCGACCTCAAATATGGCGTATCACTTGAAACATGCAAGTAGCATCAACTTTACAACTCGCTAATGCTAACCTAGATAAACGTGCGCTATTATTAGTGTGCAGAAGCTCTTACTGCATGACGTACAGGCGCCGGCACATTTAACTTTAAATACTCTGTCATTTTTGGTCATACGAGGAATGCAAACTGTAAAGGGTCTGCTTTTATTTCTGTAAATCACAATAACAGCAAAACATGCTTTTGTAAAATAATGAAAACAATCAGGATGCGCTTTCTCAGTGAACTGGAGCGCGTCACAATAATTACCCGAAACTCAGCGTATACTTGCTTCACAGACATGAGAAATATATCTATAGAAAGCTTGAAATGTTTTAAAATGGAAAATAAATATTCTCAGATCATGTAATCCGTTTGACACATGCATATAGGCGGAGATGAGGAGTCAGCATCGTGACTTAATCTCTGCAGCCGAAAACAGAGAAAACATTATCAATAAATTATTAAAATGTTTTAACAGTCTCCTGTTTTTGACACACTCATTAGGTTTGCCGGTGCGCTGTGGAGAGCTTGCGTTTGAGCGCTGATTAGGCGATGCATTTTATATAGAAGGTTATATATAAGGCTCATTATTATGATTTATTAACATAAACGCGCGATTAGTCACTAATCGCTTAAATGAACGACTGCTAGTTTGTGACTCTTTTCCACAATATGTTTCGACCAGTATCCGTATTTTACATCTAGCTTGCTGAACACTTTTGCATGTGCAAATTTTGGGTTTAGTTCTTCCACAGTTGTAATATTGTCTATATTGCACACGATGGATTCTGAAGTTCACATTTAACTTTATTTGTCCTTCCACAAGGTGTCCGGCTCTCTGTTATCTGCATCACTGAGCCCGGTCGTTTTAATCCTTTATCTCCACATCTCTGTGGAGATGACTCTGTCTCTGTGTTTTCTTAGCTTGTTTTCTTCATCTTCCAGGTACAGATTAATATGTTGTGTTAATAAAGACATTGATCACTCAGATCGGGCTCAGACCAGTTCATCATCGGTAGATGTGCTGCCATTTTAGCGCATTTATTTTGTGCTCTTATTTTATCTTGAGTGTATTATGTAAATGTAGTATCACAACAAATTTCAGTTTCGTTTCTGTAAGTCCTGCCCACCAGTCCAACAAGACAATAAACTCGTAACACCAGAAAACATGTCCAACGAAGGTAATTATCCATTTATTTATTTATATAGCACATTTAATGCAACAGCTGTTTGCTCAAAGTGCTTCACAATTACTAAAAACACAAAAATAAGTACCGAGAGGGAAATAAAAAAAAAACGTACAAAACAGAGACCAGGTAATGATCAAACACCCATCATGGAGAACCAGGAAGTTTTTTTACCTTTACTGTTTAAAAGTTTTTGACTTTACTGAGAGAGGGAGATCATCTGCAGTGGTCTCCAACATGGTGCCCGCGGGCACCTGCCTGGTAGCCCGCATGGAGTCTCTGAGTCGCCCGCAGAGCACGTTCTATAAATAGCCTGAATTGTAATCTTTCATTTAGTTTTTTTTTTAATTATTTATGATGATGGCATAAAATGAGAAAATAACTAATGGTAACATTTCATATACCATTAAAACATAATAAAATAATTTAAAATATGTTGAATCTGTGTGACGATCGGCAGCTGTAGTGCCCTCGAGAGCCTCTGGGGGACACTCTCTCTTTTTGTTATGTTTCATTATGGACTCATTATGTTTTATTATGTTCAGCTGTGTTTCATTATTGGTTATTGAGTTCCTGATTTAAGCCCTGTGTTTCTGCCCTGTCTTGGTGAGTTGTTATATGTTTCAGGATTAACGTGAGTGTGGGTCGTTCCCAGTGTAAAGTTTTCTTGTTCCACGTTCTGAGTCTCTGTTTGAGTTTATAGTTTGTTTAAATAAAGCGTGTACACTGCGTTTGGATCCAGCCTCATATCTGCCTTCACCGCATCACGTTACAGAACAACTCACCACGAAATGGATCCAGCAGTTGTCAGCAACGGGGCTCTGGGAGAATACCTGTCGACGTTATTGCAAGAGGGCCAGTCCGTCCAAAGGTACGCGAAGGATTTTCGCTTGGAGCGCTAGATGATATCCAGCTCATGGGCCTGTTTTGGAACGGGCTGGATTATGACATCGCTCGATGGATGCCGCGGGACCTTACCAACTGGACTCTTGACCGGTATATCGCTAAGGCTTGTTCCTTGGAAGACCTCTTCTCCATTACAGGCTTGTTCTACTCGACACCTCCCAAGGTCACATTACCCGCGAAGCCCTCGTCGTCGTCTTCGCCGCTGGTCCGGTCCAGCCCAGCCCTGCCGAGCCCGCTCTTCACTGCAGCGCCGACGAACTCACTCTTCGCTGCAGCCCTGACGAACCCGAGCTCCTCGTCAGCCTCGACGAGCCGGTGCTTCACGTCAGCCTCGAAGAACCCGAGCTTCACGTGAGCCCCGACGAGCATGCATTTCACGTGAGCCCCGACGAGCATGCATTTCACGTGAGCCCCGACGAGCATGCATTTCACGTGAGCCCTGACGAGCCTGCACCTCGCGACGGTCCAGCCGAGCCCGCGCTCCGCATCAGCCCTGACGAACCCGAGCTCCGCGTCAGCCCTGACGAACCCGAGCTCCGCGTCAGCCCTGACGAACCCGAGCTCCGCGTCAGCCCTGACGAACCCGAGCTCCGCGTCAGCCCTGACGAACCCGAGCTCCGCGTCAGCCCTGACGAACCCGAGCTCCGCGTCAGCCCTGACGAACCCGAGCTCCGCGTCAGCCCTGACGAACCCGAGCTTCGCGTCAGCCCTGACGAACCCGAGCTCCGCATCAGCCCTGACGAACCCGAGCTCCGCGTCAGCCCTGACGAACCCGAGCTTCGCGTCAGCCTTGACGGACCTGAGTTTAACGTCTGCCTTGACGAACCTGAGCTTCAAGTGAGTCTACTGAGTCAAGTGAGTCTACTGAGTCAAGTGAGTCTACTGAGTCAAGTGAGTCTACTGAGTCAAGCCCAGTGAAGCGCCGTCGCAGAAGGAGGACTCGCTCGGCTACTCAGGCTCCAGTGAGCACACCCAGACTTCTCGCCCCGCCTCTGCGCCTCGCCCTGCCTGCGCCCTTTAAGCTCCGGGAGGCCTTTCCTAAACTCGTGGATTTCCCCAAGTATTTTTTGGGGGGGGGCCAAGGGTCCGGTGAGGAGACCATGAAGGCTGCGCCGCCATGGTCGTCTGCAGGGGCTTCACCACCCTGGCCTTCGCCTCGTCCTGCTCCGCCCTGGCCTTCGCCTCGTCCTGCTCCGCCCTGGCCTTCGCCTCGTCCTGCTCCGCCCTGGCCTTCGCCTCGTCCTGCTCCGCCCTGGCCTTCGCCTCGTCCTGCTCCGCCCTGGCCTTCGCCTCGTCCTGCTCCGCCCTGGCCTCCGTCTGAGTCTGCTCCGTCCTGGTACCCTTCCAAGTGTGTTCCACCCTGGTTGCCTTCCAAGTGTGCTTCCCCATGGTCTCTTGCCCTGCTATGGTCTCCAGGCCCCAGGTCTCTCCATGGGCCTGGCCCTCCATCCCAGCCCCCGTTGACCTCCCCCCCGGAGCTCTTAGGAGCGTCTGGAAGCCGCTCCTTAGAGGGGGGGTTATGTGACGATCGGCAGCTGTAGTGCCCTCGAGAGCCTCTGGGGGACACTCTCTCTTTTTGTTATGTTTCATTATGGACTCATTATGTTTTATTATGTTCAGCTGTGTTTCATTATTGGTTATTGAGTTCCTGATTTAAGCCCTGTGTTTCTGCCCTGTCTTGGTGAGTTGTTATATGTTTCAGGATTAAAGTGAGTGTGGGTCGTTCCCAGTGTAAAGTTTTCTTGTTCCACGTTCTGAGTCTCTGTTTGAGTTTATAGTTTGTTTAAATAAAGCGTGTACACTGCGTTTGGATCCAGCCTCATATCTGCCTTCACCGCATCACGTTACAATCTGCACGTTTAAAAAAAACAAAAATGTAACGTAACTTCTGTGAGTTGAGGCGGTCGCGGGCAGACGGTACATACATAAGATAAAGTGAACTATAAAAAAGAAAAAAAGATTAATTATGGCTGATGATGCAGGTCATGCAAAAAAGAAGACTTATTATTTTAACAAGGAGTGGGAGACAGAATTCATTTCCTCTTCACTAACGTTAAAGATAAAGCTGTATGCCTCATCTGTGGAGTTAGCATTGCGGTTGCCAATGGTCTATGACAGGGGTCTCCAACACGTCGCTCGCGAGCTACCAGTAGCTCGTGGCCTGATTGGAGGTCGCTCACCAAGGGGGCGTTCACATATCGCGTCTTTTGCGCGCTCAAGTTCGTTATTTCAAATGTAGGAAGCTCATAATTGAAGCGACGCGCTCATTTTTTCCAGGCGCAGCGAGATGAAAAAATCCATTAGCTACTAAAACTTCTTTGTCGTTGTGGAGAGCGCAGTGCATGGTTGCATAGCAACGACAGTCGCCACGGGAAAATCGGCTCGAATTTTACTATTAATAATGAAAGATAAGCTAATGTGCATTGTGAACGTCAATAATTCATCTTTTTTGACTCATTCTTTTTATAAAAATGATTTAAAGGCTGAAATATGCGAGCTTTTTATAAATCTTTTTTTGTCAAAACTTTATTTGAACTTGAACTTGAAGGCTACATGTTAGTAGATAACATGTCGCAAGACACTCCTTTAAAATCTGGCCATCATTTTTAATGTTGTTATTTTGTTTATGTAAACAAAAAGTGCAAATGAATTCTAATTATATTTGTTATTTGCTGGTTTTCGACATAAACCTTGGTGAATTGATTTTATTGTGTAGTATTAGTACTTCCTGAACAGGATTCTGTGATAACCGTGATCATTTTGGTCACTATAATCATGAAATGAAATTTTCATGCCATTTCATCTCTAGTTAAGATGCACTATAAAATCAACTATAATTATGTGTTTTTACAGTATAATATGCAAAGTACAATTTTCTTTAAAGAAATTAATCTCTGATTCTGTTCTTTTCTCTGACATTTAAGGGTGACATAAATAGGTCTACAAAAACACTTATACGTCTAAAACAGTTTAGATAGTTGTTAATATGAGAGTTATGAGACATTATTTAAGAGATTTAAGTATTGTATTAGCCTACATGAGTAGCTCTAGATCTGACAACACAGAGAAGATTTAGATTTTCTGATCTCACAGATCTAGATCGATTAAAGATCATGTGTGTGTGTGTGTGTGTGTGTGTGTGTGTGTGTGTGTGTGTGTGTGTGTGTGTGTGTGTGTGTGTGTGATGGGTAGGTATAGGTGTTGGGTTAGTGTGTGTGTGTGTGTGTGTGATGGGTAGGTATAGGGGTCAGGTTTGTGTGTGTGTGTGATGGGTAGGTATAGGGGTCAGGTTTGTGTGTGTGTGTGTTTGTGATGGGTAGGTTTAGGTGTTGGGTTAGTGTGTGTGTGTGTGTGTGTGTGTGTGTGTGATGGGTAGGTACAGGGGTCAGGTTTGTGTGTGTGTGTGTGTGTGTGTGTGTGTGTGATGGGTAGGTATAGGTGTTGGGTTAGTGTGTGTGTGTGTGTGATGGGTAGGTTTAGGGGTCAGGTTTGTGTGTGTTTGTGATGGGTAGGTTTAGGTGTTGGGTTAGTGTGTGTGTGTTTGTGTTTGTGATGGGTAGGTTTAGGTGTTGGGTTAGTGTGTGTGTGTGTGTGTATGATGGGTAGGTTTAGGGGTCAGGTTTGTGTGTGTGTGTGTGTGTGTGATGGGTAGGTTTAGGGGTTGGGTCAGTGTGTGTGTGTGTGTGTGTGTGTGTGTGTGTGTGTGTGATGGGTAGGTATAGGGGTCAGGTTTGTGTGTGTGTGTGATGGGTAGGTATAGGTGTTGGGTTAGTGTGTGTGTGTGTGTGATGGGTAGGTTTAGGGGTCAGGTTTGTGTGTGTGTGTGTGTGTGTGTTTGTGATGGGTAGGTTTAGGTGTTGGGTTAGTGTGTGTGTGTGTGTGTGTGTTTGTGTTTGTGTTTGTGATGGGTAGGTTTAGGTGTTGGGTTAGTGTGTGTGTGTGTGTGTGTGATGGGTAGGTTTAGGGGTCAGGTTTGTGTGTGTGTGTGTGTGATGGGTAGGTTTAGGGGTTGGGTCAGTGTGTGTGTGTGTGTGTGTGTGTGATGTGTAGGTTTAGGGGTCAGGTGTGTGTGTGTGTGTGTGTGTGTGTGTGTGTGTGAGTGATGGGTAGGTTTAGGTGTTGGGTCAGTGTGTGTGTGTGTGTGTGTGTGTGTGTGTGTGTGTGAGTGATGGGTAGGTTTAGGTGTTGGGTCAGTGTGTGTGTGTGTATGTAAGATACATACAAACAAATATAATCATAATAATCAACAATAAATAATGATAACTTTTTCTCTCAGGAGGAAACCGTGTTCCTGATGTTCGTCTGAGGAAACGGTCCAATAGCGACTCCAATGAGAGAGAAGAAACAAACGAGAATCCTCCACAAACGGACTGTAAAGGCTCTCCAGCGCTGAACGAGCTGCGTCTGGTCCTGCTGGGAAAAACAGGAGCAGGGAAAAGTGCGACGGGAAACACGATCCTGGGACACAAGCGCTTTGATGAGGGATTGAGCATGAGCTCGCTCACACAGGAGTGCAGGAGAGAGAGCGCGGCGGTGGGCGAGCGAGAGCTGGTGCTCATCGACACGCCGGATTTTTCTGACACGGATCAAACAATTCGGAAGCTTGCCTGGCGTTGTGTTCTCCGGGTCCTCACGCGCTCCTGCTGGTGGTGCCGATAGGCCGGTTCCCCGAGGAGGAGCAACGCGCCGTAGACAGGATCCTGGAGATGTTTCACGAGGACGTCACTCATCACACCATCCTCGTATTCTCCCACGCGGATCAACTCGCAGGAGAACCCATCGA
Source organism: Gila orcuttii (assembly GCA_026230005.1). Lineage (NCBI taxonomy): Eukaryota > Metazoa > Chordata > Actinopteri > Cypriniformes > Leuciscidae > Gila > Gila orcuttii. Next base: position 712,957 of record JAPDVR010000008.1, on the reverse strand, counting down.
AGGGTTTATTTCAAGACAAAATCAGGAAGTGCAGGAGTTCGTGGAGAGATTTGGGAGGCGGTTCGTGGCGTTTGACAACACAAACCCTACAAACCCGGATCAGGCGAGTCGACTCCTGACGGAGATTGATGAGATACTCGCTCGCAACGACAACCGTCACTTCGACTGCCGAATCTCAGAGGATACCGACAGAATAATAAAGGAGAAGAGACTAACGGATATGGCTGAACGAAAGCGGAAAATCACAAATGACATCAGAAAACTGGCTAATGTTCGTCGGGCTGCGATCCACGCGTACGCGGATGAAGAGCGGCGGGAAACGGAGAGAAGAAGGAAGTGCATACGGAGCAGGATTGATCAGATAGAGACGGATATAGAGGAAGAAGAGCAGAACGTGTGGCCGATCCCGGAGAGACTGGAGCGTTTCAGAGCCGCTCTGAGGAGAGAGAAGGAGAAGCTGAGGAGACTGCAGGAACGAGAGAAGCAGGAGGAGGACGAGAGGACTGAAAGAGAGGAGAAAGAAAAGAAATATCTAGAAATCTGGAGGGAAGAGGAGGAGAAGAGGAGACTGAGCGGACTCTCTGAAGAGGAGAAGAAGAAGAAGAGTCTTTGGATATTGCTTGTGTTTTTACTGGTTGGATTTATACTCACATTTTTTTTTTTTTTTTTTTTTTTAGTGTTTATTATTTTCTTACTTCTAGAGCAAAAGTCAGAAGATCGTGCGCAGAGCTCTTGGTTTGACAGATGGAAACTTTGAAACTGCAGCATTAATGATTAACAACCAGGAGGAGTTCAGAAATCAGCTTTATTACAGACATCGACATCACTGACTACCATCTATCTATCTATCTATCTATCTATCTATCTATCTATCTATCATCTATCTATCATCCATCTATCTATCTATCTATCTATCTATCTATCTATCTATCTATCTATCTATCATCTATCTATCTATCATCTATCTATCTATCTATCTATCTATCTATCTATCTATCTATCTATCTATCTATCATCTATCTATCATCCATCTATCTATCTATCTATCTATCTATCTATCTATCTATCTATCTATCTATCTATCATCTATCTATCTATCATCTATCTATCTATCTATCTATCTATCTATCATCTATCTATCATCTATCTATCTATCTATCTATCTATCTATCTATCTATCTATCTATCATCTATCTATCTATCTATCTATCTATCTATCTATCTATCTATCTATCATCCATCTATCTATCTATCTATCTATCTATCTATCTATCTATCTATCTATCTATCTATCTATCATCTATCTATCTATCATCTATCTATCTATCTATCTATCATCTATCTATCATCTATCTATATATCATCTATCTATCTATCATCCATCTATCTATCTATCTATCTATTTATCTATCATCTATCTATCTATCATCTATCCATCCATCTATCTATCTATCTATCTATCTATCTATCTATCTATTTATCTATCATCTATCTATCTATCTATCTATCTATCTATCTATCTATCTATCTATCTATCTATCTATCTATCTATCATCTATCTATCTATCATCTATCTATCTATCTATCTATCATCTATCTATCATCTATCTATATATCTATCTATCTATCTATCTATCTATCTATCTATTTATCTATCATCTATCTATCATCTATCTATCTATCTATCTATCTATCTATCTATCTATTTATCTATCATCTATCTATCTATCTATCTATCTATCTATCTATCTATCTATCTATCTATCTATCATCTATCTATCTATCATCTATCTATCTATCTATCTATCATCTATCTATCATCTATCTATCTATCATCTATCCATCCATCTATCTATCTATCTATCTATCTATCTATCTATCTATTTATCTATCATCCATCTATCTATCTATCTATCTATCTATCTATCTATCTATCTATCTATCTATCTATCATCTATCTATCTATCATCTATCTATCTATCTATCTATCATCTATCTATCATCTATCTATATATCATCTATCTATCTATCATCCATCTATCTATCTATCTATCTATTTATCTATCATCTATCTATCTATCATCTATCCATCCATCTATCTATCTATCTATCTATCTATCTATCTATCTATTTATCTATCATCTATCTATCTATCATCTATCCATCCATCTATCTATCTATCTATCTATCTATCTATCTATCATCTATCTATCATCTATCTATATATCATCTATCTATCTATCATCCATCTATCTATCTATCTATCTATTTATCTATCTATCTATCATCTATCTATATATCATCTATCTATCTATCATCCATCTATCTATCTATCTATCTATCTATTTATTTATCATCTATCTATCTATCTATCATCTATCCATCCATCTATCTATCTATCTATCTATCTATCTATCATCTATCTATCATCTATCTATATATCATCTATCTATCTATCTATCATCTATCTATCTATCATCTATCTATCTATCTATCTATCTATCATCTATCTATCATCTATCTATATATCATCTATCTATCTATCATCCATCTATCTATCTATCTATCTATTTATCTATCATCTATCTATCTATCTATCATCTATCCATCCATCCATCTATCTATCTATCTATCTATCTATCTATCTATCTATCTATCTATCTATCATCCATCTATCATCCATCTATCTATCATCTATCTATCTATCATCTATCTATCTATCTATCATCTATCTATCATCCATCTATCTATCATCTATCTATCATCTATCTATTTATCTATCATCTATCTATCTATCTATCATCTATCCATCCATCTATCTATCTATCTATCTATCTATCTATCTATCTATCTATCTATCTATCTATCTATCTATCTATCATCTATCTATCTATCTATCATCCATCTATCATCCATCTATCATCCATCTATCTATCATCTATCTATCTATCTATCTATCTATCTATCTATCTATCTATCTATCATCTATCTATCTATCTATCATCCATCTATCATCCATCTATCATCCATCTATCTATCATCTATCTATCTATCTATCTATCTATCTATCTATATATCTATCTATCTATCTATCTATCTATCTATCTATCTATCTATCTATCTATCTATCTATCTATCATCTATCTATCTATCTATCTATCTATCTATCTATCTATCTATCTATCTATCTATCTATCTATCTATCTATCTATCTATCTATCTATCATCTATCTATCATCTATCTATCTATCATCTATCTATCTATCTATCATCTATCTATCATCTATCTATCTATCATCCATCTATCTATCATCCATCTATCTATCATCCATCTATCTATCTATCTATCTATCTATCTATCTATCTATCTATCTATCTATCATCTATCTATCTATCTATCTGTCTATCATCTATCTATCTATCTATCTATCTATCTATCTATCTATCTATCTATCTATCTATCTATCATCTATCTATCTGTCTATCATCTATCTATCATCTATCTATCTATCTATCTATCTATCTATCTATCTATCTATCTGTCTGTCTATCATCTATCTATCATCTATATATCTATCCATCCATCCATCCATTTATTTATCTATCTATCTATCTATCTATCTATCTATCTATCTATCTATCTATCTATCTATCTATCTATCTATCTATCTATCTGTCTATCATCTATCTATAATCTATATATCTATCTATCATCCATCCATCCATCCATCTATCTATCTATCTATCATCTTTCTATCATTTATCATCCATCTATCTATCTATCTATCTATCTATCTATCTATCTATCTATCTATCTATCATCTATCTATCATCTATCTATCTATCTATCTATCTATCATTTATCATCTATCTATCATCTATCTATCTATCTATCTATCTATCTATCATTTATCATCTATCTATCATCTATCTATCTATCATCTATCTATCATTTATCATCTATCTATTTATCTATATATCTATCTATCTATCTATAAATTTACACATGATGATTAACTGTTTAATCTTGTATCTTATGTGTAACTGTATACACTGGAAAGCTTTTTTTAAATTCTTTTTTACGTTATTTTTTTTAGTTAGCATTGCTTGTGTTTATTGCAAAAATAAAATTTGAAGTGAATAAAAAATGGCCATGTGACTTGAAAAAATGATAAAAACCTGTTTTTATTTGTGTGCGCGTAGAGGATTAAACTTGCTTTAGATTTCCACATTTTCCAGAATCAAAGATCTCGGGCCCTGCGTCTCAATGTTCACACTATTCATCCTAAACAGTGTGTGAGATTAGAATAAGTGTGTCCCAAAGTATAGTATAAAAGACAGCTAATATTACCCACAATCCACTGCACTTTGGAGGAGGAACTACAAGCACGAGTAAAAACTGTTTAAAAACTACAAAACATGGCGGATATGAGCGACCGACGGTGAGAGATTTAGATAAAGGTTTGAGTCACTAATCAAAGTGGGGGCTCAAGATGGCGCCGTGAGCGGTGGTGGTTTTGCAAGCTGAGAAGCAATATCGGGAATATCCCCACAAATGAAGATACGTTTTCGTAAAGTTGCTAACTAATATCTATAGGTTTTTACGGGTTCAAGCAATTGATTAAATTTTGATTTTGGAGCGGTGCGAACAGTAATTACCAGAGCATCAGCACACAGTTTGGAAAAATGGCTGAGGATGCTAATCTTGGTGCAGAGATGGAGGTTGAGACAGTAAAAGAGAAGAGAAACTTCAGCGATACCCACTCGTATGCCTGTAAAGTAAAAAACGGAGGAAGTTGTGATTCGTGTCCAAACACACCAAGCAAAAATCAACCTTCCAAAAGGCAAAAAAAATGTTGTGACCTCCTCTGCCAAAGAAAGTGAACTCTCTTTAAGTGAAGTACAGGAGAATATCATCCGAATTCTCTCTGAGAAGATTAACGAGAGATCCGACCAGATTGAAAGAATGGTGAAGGAGAATTCTTCCAACATTGAAGCGTTGGGCAAATCTCTTACCTCAGTTCATGATGATGTAATGGAGTTGCAAAAGGAAAATAAAATCCTAAAAATGCTCTCCTAGGAAAAAAAGTCAAAGAAATGAACACGAAAATTCATGACCAGGAACGTTACAGCCGCAGATGGTGTCTGCGTTTATATGGATTGTCCGAGCAATCTGGTGAAAATGTGAAAACGAGAGTCATGGAAATATGCAAACAAGTGTCCGCCGACACAGCGGACAGGCGTATGGTAGCGGATGCTTTGGATGTGGCACATCGTCTTGGCAGACTTAAAACCTCGGATGATGGCAGAAAAGTTCTACCAAGTTCTACCATCATGAGATTCATTTCTCGCACAGCCAGAGATTTGATCTGGAAAAATTAAAAAAACAACGAGTATCTGACCAGCAAAGGGCTGCGGTTTAAGGAGGACTTGACTGCTTTTGACATTGAAGCACGGAATCGTCTTTGGCCGGCTGTGGAGAGGGGGTAAAATCTTTGCGTGGCAGGGGGAGCTGCCACTCGACCAGTCACAGATATATGCGCCTGCCACTGCATTATATGCGCCTACCACTCGACCAGTCACAGATATATGCGCCTGCCACTGCATTATATGCGCCTGCCACTCGACCAGTCACAGATATATGCTCCAGCCACTCGACCAGTCACGGATATATGCGCCTGCCACTGCATTATATGCGCCTGCCACTCGACCAGTCACAGATATATGCGCCTGCCACTCGACCAGTCACGGATATATGCTCCAGCCACTCGACCAGTCACGGATATATGCGCCTGCCACTGCATTATATGCGCCTGCCACTCGACCAGTCACAGATATATGCGCCTGCCACTCGACCAGTCACGGATATATGCTCCAGCCACTCGACCAGTCACGGATATATGCGCCTGCCACTGCATTATATGCGCCTGCCACTCGACCAGTCACAGATATATGCGCCTGCCACTCGACCAGTCACGGATATATGCTCCAGCCACTCGACCAGTCACGGATATATGCGCCTGCCACTGCATTATATGCGCCTGCCACTCGACCAGTCACAGATATATGCGCCTGCCACTCGACCAGTCACGGATATATGCTCCAGCCACTCGACCAGTCACGGATATATGCGCCTGCCACTGCATTATATGCGCCTGCCACTCGACCAGTCACAGATATATGCGCCTGCCACTCGACCAGTCACGGATATATGCTCCAGCCACTCGACCAGTCACGGATATATGCTCCAGCCACTCGACCAGTCACGGATATATGCTCCAGCCACTCGACCAGTCACGGATATATGCTCCAGCCACTCGACCAGTCACGGATATATGCGCCTGCCACTGCATTATATGCGCCTGCCACTCGACCAGTCACAGATATATGCGCCTGCCACTCGACCAGTCACGGATATAGGCTCCAGCCACTCGACCAGTCACGGATATATGCGCCTGCCACTGCATTATATGCGCCTGCCACTGCATTATATGCGCCTGCCACTCGACCAGTCACAGATATATGCGCCTGCCACTCGACCAGTCACGGATATATGCGCCTGCCACTGCATTATATGCGCCTGCCACTCGACCAGTCACAGATATATGCGCCTGCCACTCAACCAGTCACGGATATATGCGCCTGCCACTGCATTATATGCGCCTGCCACTCGACCAGTCACAGATATATGCTCCAGCCACTCGACCAGTCACGGATATATGCGCCTGCCACTGCATTATATGCGCCTGCCACTCGACCAGTCACAGATATATGCGCCTGCCACTCGACCAGTCACGGATATATGCGCCTGCCACTCGACCAGTCACGGATATATGCGCCTGCCACTGCATTATATGCGCCTGCCACTCGACCAGTCACAGATATATGCGCCTGCCACTCAACCAGTCACGGATATATGCGCCTGCCACTGCATTATATGCGCCTGCCACTCGACCAGTCACAGATATATGCTCCAGCCACTCGACCAGTCACGGATATATGCGCCTGCCACTGCATTATATGCGCCTGCCACTCGACCAGTCACGGATATATGCGTCTGCCACTCGAACTTACACAATATGTAATATATGTTTTTAAACCAAATGCAGCGCATATCCCCTGAAGCCAGCGGGAGCCAGAACGGTACGCACAATAGGTCAATATTCACCATTAACCAAACGCTTTTCGCCTGACTTACAACTACTCTACCAGCTTTTTTTATTCCTGAGCACCAGTCTCGTGAGGCTTGCGCCTGCCTCAAAATCTCTCACTGTTTTAATATACAAGACGGACCCACAGACAGTGCAATGCTGATCTTATTTACCTATTTCTCATCTGATCTTATATTTTATTCGCTCTTTTTATCCGTATATGGGAGTGCGCTCGTGGCTCTATTAAGCCTCGCACCAGCCACACGATCTCTCACTGTTTTCATCTACCAGACACTCGGGATTGATACAGGAAAACACACAGACAGTGCAATCCTGCTCTTATTTACCTATTTCTAACCCTTTCCTATTTTTTACCTATTTGTACTGATAGAACCTTGCATAATGACAGATCATAAAGGAATATTCATAAGAATAAATATGGTGAAAGATAAATCGGTCAAAAAAAATAATAGTTACTGGAAATTAAATAATAAATTGCTTGAAAGTGAATGCCTAAAGAAAAAAATCAAACACATTATTGAAAAATATAGAACAATTGCAGATATGGAAAAGACATATGGAAAGTACTGGGAATTAATGAAGTTTGATATCAGAACGGCATCCTTTAACCAAGGAAAATTGGAAGCAAAAAATAAAAAAAGGAAAGAAAATTCAATTATTGAGGAAATATTAAATTTGAATAAAAAGAAGAAAGAAGCATTGACTGATTTTGAATTAAATAAATTAAATGTATTACAAACTGAACTAGATCAAATCTATGAGGATAAAGCAAAAGGAGCATTTATTCGATCTAGACTTAAATGGTTAGAAAAAGGGGAAAAAAATACAAAATATCTATCTATCTATCATCTATCTATCTATCTATCATTTATCATCTATCTATCATCTATCTATCTATCTATCTATCATTTATCATCTATCTATCATCTATCTATCTATCTATCTATCATTTATCATCTATCTATCATCTATATTTATCAAATATTTTTTTGGCCTTGAAAAAAGAAACCGTGATTTTGCCTCAGTCTCAAAACTAATGATTAACAACAAAATAGTAGATAATTCTTTAGATATTTCAAAATATGTTTCTCAGTTTTTTAGTAATTTGTATTCTTCCACAATGGCTACTTCCAATATTGATATTTTTTTAAATAACTTTATGAGTGATACCAAAAAAATAGATCAGAACTTCCAAAATGTGTGTGATAAAGGAATAGTTATTGAGGAGTTGAGAGAGTGCATTAACTTGCTAAAAAAGAACAAATCTCCAGGCAATGACGGGCTAACAGGAGAGTTTTATAAGACATTTTTTAAAGAACTTTCACCCTTTTTATTATTAGTATTTATAGAAGCTATAGAAAAAGGTGTTATAACACTGATTCCCAAACCTAGCAAGGACAAGTTACTTATTGAAAATTGGAGGCCTATTAGTTTGCTTTATAATGACAGTAAGTTGTTTGCAATGATTTTTGCTAGAAGAATGAAACAAGGTTTAGATCAAATAATTGATATGAAACAGTCTGGTTTTATGCAAGGCCGTCATATGAGGAATAATATTAGACTAATCTTAGATATGGTAGACTATAATAATTTTATTGAAGATGATAGTTTTATTTTATTTATTGATTTTTATAAAGCATTTGATACTGTAAATCATGATTTTATTTTCAAAGTTATTAAATTGTTAGGTTTTGGAGATGTATTTTTGAAAGCAGTCAAAACATTGTACAATGGCTGTAATAGTTCTGTCAAACTTGCATTTGGTCCTTCACAAAGGTTTGAGATTTCATATTGATATTTCATTTGGAATAACAAAGACATACTTTTTAAAAACAAATCACTATTCTATCACACTTGGTTCAATGAAGGGATTATATTAGTAAGACAATTGGTTAATTCCAATGGATATTTGGTATCATTTCTACAAAAATTTAAATGACCAGTTAAACCAAGAGAGTTTGCTATTGTTCTTGACGCGATTCCAAAGAGTGTGATTTTACTCTTAAAAAAGGCTGATTCAGTGGAAATCAACATGGACAATATTTGTGGTCAAATTTTCATTGATAATGTTGATGTTTTACAACAAAGATGTAGCAATATGATTATAAGGAAAGCTCTTGGCTCTGTGTCTTTTCCTGCAGAAAGATTCTTTTGGTCTTCTTTATTTGGTGATATCTCTTGGGTTAAAGCATGGAAATTACCAAATAAGTTTTGTGTCAATAACAAAATTAAGGAAGTGTCTTACAAAATACTTCACAGAATTTATCCTGCTAAGCATGTTTTGGAAAGATTTAATCTTAATATTTCGTATACTTGTGAATTTTGTGCACTAGAGAAAGAAACAATTTTGCATCTGTTTTTTCACTGTATTTACTCAAGATTATTTTGGAAAGATTTAGAAACCTTTATTAATAGAAAACTGAAGTGTATGATGGAAATTTGTGTTTTTGATGTGCTTTTATATACTCAGAAAGACAATTTGGTATGCAAAGAACAGCATATTATACAGTTATTTATTTTATTAGGAAAATACCATATACATAAAAAGAAATGGGCTCAGGGTAAACCAAATTTTCCACATTTTATAAATGACTTTAAATTATATGTACATCTTTTGGAACAAACTAAAAACAAAAAAGCAATAAAAACATGCAATACTTTGAAAACACTGGATTTTATGTAAAAAATATTATAATTTTTTTTATTTATTTATTTTTTTTTCTGGCAGTTAATGTAATATTGTGAATATGTGATACCTCTGTTCTTGTGGCATTGAATAAAAAAATAAAAAATAAAATAAAAAGTCACTAATCAAAGTTTAACTTGATAGAAAAATATGTATTTAATGTCATCCGTGTTATATTTAATCTGTAATAACAATGTGGACTTTTATAAAGATCCGTTTGGCCATTAACTTTTAGATGCATCATTATGCATTAATATGAGGAGATCTCTGCATGAAAGACCCATGACTGCAGATCAACGAGCTTCTGCATTTCTCTCCGATACAGTAGGAAATTAAATGTGGAGGTTTTTTTTTTTTTGACAAGATGATTGACAGGCCAGTTTGCTGTGACTGGATGCGACAGAGAACAACCGCAATTGTATGACGTGTGTTAGTATATATGTCCCAAAAGCTTGTCTACTCTTCTGCTACACACTCAAAAGTATGCACTTTTTCTTCACAAAAAGAGTACATACTTTTAGGGCGTAGTATAAGTAGGCGAATTGAGATCAGATTGAGACGCAGCAGCGCTCTCACAGGCTGTAATGACGCACTTCCGCCGACGGATGTCGCTGTGGATGCGCGTCATCACTGAGTCTCACGAGCCGAACAAGCGAGGCGGAACCGGAAGAAAACAAGCGCTGATTCAGTTTCACACTGCGAGTCTGTAAATGAGGAAGATGGAAGATTTAATATCAATAAACTGCGTTAAACTTCTGATTATCGCTTTGTTTTACACGTGTGAGTATAAAAATGATTGTTTAATGTTTAATTGTGTGTTTGTGCGGTCACGAGATAATGGTTATTGTTCACTCGTTCAGGCCTGAAATTAAAATAAATTCCATTAATAATTATAGCTATTTATTATTAATATATTCACATTCATTTTACATCATAATAACATTACGAAGATGTTAATCTACCGTAGAATTGGTGACTGAACGAGTCTAATAGCTTACACAACACTAACAAAGAAGTTACAGAAGTACCACGGTAAATTAGCCTGTATCTTACATTTACCATGGTAACAACGTTATAATCTTTCACATTTAACATGTAAAGACCATGATATACGCGTGTGCTCATTCCGGATCAGGGAATATATGAAAGTACAGTGGTGTTATCATAACTTATCATGATTTTACCTCGTATAAAATTTCTGACAATTATCATTTCATAACCTTTATTATCGTGTTTATGTGTTTAAACGCTTCATGTCAATCATCCACTGAAAGTGCTGACTCACATTAATCTAAGCTGATGATATAAAGTTTTAATCAAATATTTTATTAATATATTATCATTGTTTTATTAGGTCTGCAGGATAATCAAACACACATAGATTTGTATGCACTTCATTTAGCGGAGAATATCTCAACTGTTATAGACTAATGTGACCCATTGACCCAACATGGGTCGTGTGCCAAAATCTCTAACCGGGTGACACACACTATCATCACACTACAGGGGACTTTTCCTTCCCTTTATAGATATCAGTTTATCTTCATATTAAGAGAAATACTTTTTGTATTACACTTTGTCTAAAAAATTAAATATGCAAATGAGGCAATATCTCATTAAATATGCATACATATTAAGCTCTTGAAACTACATATTTTCTGAGGTGATCACAATGTTTACAGTGACCATGTAGTGCAAGTAAGAATTCTGGTTTGATCATTTTAATTGTGTTTCTGTAGATGTTCAGTGTGTATCGTGTGTGTGTGTGTGTGTGTGTGTGTGTGTGTGTGTGTTGGGGATGTCCTGTTTTGTACTGTATTGAATGGAAAATTATAAATACAATTGTATACAAACACAGGACTTTTTTAAAAAGATAGAAAACAAGCATTTGAGGCCGAGATTTCTCCAGTTGACTGTTATGTGGTATAATAGGCACACAAAGACGTGTGTGTGTGTGTGTCACCTGATGACAGTGTCAGTGATGTAGATCCTGCACATCATCCTGTCATCAGCTTCCTCGTGTGTGTGTGTGTGTGTGTGTGTGTGTGTGTGTTTGAGCCGAGGGAATGGAGGAGCACTCGCAGCTGACACACACCCCATGCCTGTGCTGATACACCAGGGTTTAGTGGTTTGGTGCCTTTGTAATTGGTGGTCAGCCACTCAACACAGAATGCCTGAAAAGCAGCTTTGCTAATGGAGGATGTAAAAGTTCTCTAACACCACTGGAACAGTTTGGTTTGGTGATATCACATCAGGTTTCTGGACCTTTTTTATCTATTTGTGGACACAACTTTAGCAGCTCAGTCACAAGTTGTGATTTGGATATCTATAAAGGGAAGGAAATGTCCCATTCCCCTGTAGTGTGATGATAGTGTGTGTCGTCCTGGTTAGAGATTTTGGCACACATCCCATGTTGGGTCAATGGGTCACATTAGTCTATAACAGTTGAGATATTCTCCGCTAAATGAAGTGCTAATCTTACCCAGGATCTAGACTAATAATAAACAATAAATAAATTGGGTCCAAATAGGGATCAGTGTGTGTTGCGTACATTAGTGTATGATGTAGCAGTGTGTCATCATCATGTGTGTGTGTGTCATGTGTGTGTCATGTGTGCCGGGTGTGTGTGTCTCGTGTGTGTGTGTCATGTATGTTGGTTGTGTGTGTGTGTGTTGTGTATGTCCTGATTGTCGTGTGTGTGTGTGTGTGTTGTGTGTCTACTGATTGTTGTGTGTGTATTTGTGTCCTGATTGTCTTGTGTGTGTGTGTGTCCTGATTGTCGTGTGTGTCCTGATTGTCGTGTGTGTCCTGATTGTCGTGTGTGTCTCCTGATTGTCGTGTGTGTCTCCTGATTGTCGTGTGTGTCTCCTGATTGTCGTGTGTGTGTTGTGTGTCTCCTGATTGTTGTGTGTGTGTTGTGTGTCTCCTGATTGTCATGTGTGTGTCCTGATTGTCGTGTGTGTGTGTGTGTCTCCTGATTGTCGTGTGTGTCCTGATTGTCGTGTGTGTGTGTGTGTCTCCTGATTGTCATGTGTGTGTCCTGATTGTCGTGTGTGTGTGTGTGTCTCCTGATTGTCATGTGTGTGTCCTGATTGTCATGTGTGTGTCCTGATTGTCGTGTGTGTGTCTCCTGATTGTCATGTGTGTGTCCTGATTGTCATGTGTGTGTCCTGATTGTCGTGTGTGTGTGTGTGTCTCCTGATTGTCATGTGTGTGTCCTGATTGTCATGTGTGTGTCCTGATTGTCGTGTGTGTGTGTGTGTCTCCTGATTGTCATGTGTGTGTGTTGTGTAGGTGTGAGCTGCAGTTCAGTGGAACAGAAGATCTATGTTGAACTCAACGATACGGTTCCGTGTGTACGACTCCTGAACGCCACACATCAGATCGGCTGCCAGTGTGAGTGTCACACACACACACACACACACACTCTCACTCTCTCTCTCTCACACACACACACACACACACACACTCTCACTCTCTCTCTCTCACACACACACACACACACACACTCTCTCACCCTCTCTCTCTCTCACACACGCACACACACACACACTCTCTCACACACATACATACACACACACACACACACACACACTCTCTCTCACCCTCTCTCTCACACACACACATACGCGCACACACACACACTCTCACTCTCTCTCACCCTCTCTCTCTCACACACACATACACACACATACGTGCATGCACACGCACGCACACTCAGTCTATCACACACACACTCTCTCACTCTCTCTCTCACACACACACACACACACACACTCTCTCACTCTCTCTCTCACACACACACATACGCGAACGCACACACATACCACAAACACACACTCTCTCTCACACTCATTCACTCACTCTCTCTCTCACACACACACACACACACACACACACACTCACTGTGATGTTTGTCTCTCTCAGCGTCGATGTCAGGAGACACAGGAGTTCTGCATGTTCTGGAGAGCGAAGAAGATCTGGACTGGATCCTCAAAACTGGACCTCATCCACCTTACGTGATCGTCATGGAGACGGCCTTCTTCAACAGGTGCTGTGTGTGTGTGTGTGTGGGTTTAGGGTTGGGTTAGTGTAAGAGGACAGAATATACAGTTTGGACAGTATAAAAACCTTTACGTCTCTGGAGGGTCCCCACAAAGATAGTGAACCAGAGTGTGTGTGTGTGTGTGATCTCATGTGTTTCTCCTGCAGGTCGGTCATGTTGAGAATGAAGAACTCGTCCAGAGTGTCTGGAGTCGCTGTGATCGTCTCTAAAACAGGCCTTGCTGAAAACTTCTCACCTCACACAACCTGCCCTAACCAGAACACAGGTGTGTGTGTGTGTGTGTGAGAGAGTGTGTGTGTGAGAGTGTGAGTGTGTGTGAGAGTGTATGTATGTATGTGTGTGTGCGTGCGTTTCTGTATTAGTGTGTGTGTGAGAGAGAGAGAGTGTGAGTGATAGTGTGTGAGTGAGTGTTTATGTGTGTGTGAGTGAGAGTGTGTGAGTGAGTGTTTATGTGAGTGTGTGTGAGTGTCTGTATGTATGTATGTATGTGTGTGAGAGTGAGTGTGTGAGAGTGTGTGAGAGTGTGCTAAACACGTCAGCTAAACAGCTAAACGCGTCTCCGTGTGGACAGGGCCTGTGAGTGTGTGTGAGAGCGAGTGAGAGCGAGTGAGAGCGAGTGAGAGCGTGTGAGAGCGAGTGAGAGCGTGTGAGAGCGAGTGAGAGCGTGTGAGAGCGTGTGAGAGCGTGTGAGAGCGAGTGAGAGCGTGTGAGAGCGAGTGAGAGCGAGTGAGAGCGTGTGAGAGCGTGTGAGAGCGTGTGAGAGCGTGTGAGAGCGTGTGAGAGCGTGTGAGAGCGAGTGAGAGCGTGTGAGAGCGTGTGAGAGCGTGTGAGAGCGAGTGAGAGCGAGTGAGAGCGTGTGAGAGCGAGTGAGAGCGTGTGAGAGCGAGTGAGAGCGTGTGAGAGCGAGTGAGAGCGTGTGAGAGCGTGTGAGAGCGTGTGAGAGCGTGTGAGAGCGAGTGAGAGCGTGTGAGAGCGAGTGAGAGCGTGTGAGAGCGTGTGAGAGCGAGTGAGAGCGAGTGAGAGCGTGTGAGAGCGTGTGAGAGCGTGTGAGAGCGTGTGAGAGCGAGTGAGAGCGAGTGAGAGCGAGTGAGAGCGTGTGAGAGCGTGTGAGAGCGTGTGAGAGCGAGTGAGAGCGAGTGAGAGCGTGTGAGAGCGTGTGAGAGCGAGTGAGAGCGTGTGAGAGCGAGTGAGAGCGTGTGAGAGCGAGTGAGAGCGTGTGAGAGCGTGTGAGAGCGTGTGAGAGCGTGTGAGAGCGAGTGAGAGCGAGTGAGAGCGTGTGAGAGCGTGTGAGAGCGTGTGAGAGCGTGTGAGAGCGTGTGAGAGCGAGTGAGAGCGTGTGAGAGCGAGTGAGAGCGTGTGAGAGCGTGTGAGAGCGTGTGAGCGTGTGAGAGCGAGTGAGAGCGTGTGAGAGCGTGTGAGAGCGTGTGAGAGCGTGTGAGAGCGAGTGAGAGCGTGTGAGAGCGAGTGAGAGCGTGTGAGAGCGAGTGAGAGCGTGTGAGAGCGAGTGAGAGCGTGTGAGCGCGTGAGAGCGCGTGAGAGCGCGTGAGAGCGAGTGAGAGCGTGTGAGAGCGAGTGAGAGCGTGTGAGAGCGAGTGAGAGCGAGTGAGAGCGTGTGAGAGCGAGTGAGAGCGAGTGAGAGCGTGTGAGAGCGAGTGAGAGCGTGTGAGAGCGTGTGAGAGCGTGTGAGAGCGTGTGAGAGCGAGTGAGAGCGTGTGAGAGCGAGTGAGAGCGTGTGAGAGCGAGTGAGAGCGTGTGAGAGCGTGTGAGAGCGTGTGAGAGCGTGTGAGAGCGTGTGAGAGCGAGTGAGAGCGTGTGAGAGCGAGTGAGAGCGTGTGAGAGCGAGTGAGAGCGTGTGAGAGCGAGTGAGAGCGTGTGAGAGCGAGTGAGAGCGTGTGAGAGCGTGTGAGAGCGAGTGAGAGCGTGTGAGAGCGAGTGAGAGCGTGTGAGAGCGAGTGAGAGCGTGTGAGAGCGAGTGAGAGCGAGTGACAGCGTGTGAGAGCGTGTGAGAGCGAGTGAGAGCGTGTGAGAGCGTGTGAGAGCGTGTGAGAGCGAGTGAGAGCGTGTGAGAGCGTGTGAGAGCGAGTGAGAGCGAGTGACAGCGTGTGAGAGCGTGTGAGAGCGAGTGAGAGCGAGTGAGAGCGTGTGAGAGCGAGTGAGAGCGTGTGAGAGCGTGTGAGAGCGTGTGAGAGCGAGTGAGAGCGTGTGAGAGCGTGTGAGAGCGTGTGAGAGCGAGTGAGAGCGTGTGAGAGCGTGTGAGAGCGAGTGAGAGCGTGTGAGAGCGTGTGAGAGCGAGTGAGAGCGTGTGAGAGCGTGTGAGAGCGTGTGAGAGCGAGTGAGAGCGTGTGAGAGCGTGTGAGAGCGTGTGAGAGCGAGTGAGAGCGTGTGAGAGCGAGTGAGAGCGTGTGAGAGCGAGTGAGAGCGTGTGAGAGTACAGCTAAACGCGTCTCCGTGTGGATAGGGCCTGTGAGTGTGTGTGAGAGTGAGTGAGAGTGCATTAGTGTGTGTGTTATTGATATTACAAGACAGAAGGGAATGTTGCATGTCAACATCTCTTATCAATGTGACTTCAGATTAAATTTAACATGCATTGAATTACTTGATTATTACATCAGTGTTTTATAATGAACTCGTGTGATGAAATAGAGATAGAAGGGGAGAAACTAAAGAAATGGTGACCAGCTCCTAAAATACTCTAGTTTAATCTTGTGTGTGTGTGTGTGTGTGTGTGTGTGTGTGTGTGTGTGTGGTTTCCTCATGTTTCAGGTGTGTATTCTGCGGATTACGGGCCTGAACTGGCGAACTGTAACGTGACCGCCTGGAATCCTCTCGGGAACGGACTCTCCTACGAAGACTTCTCTTTCCCTGTGTTTGCTCTGAAAGATGAGAATCAGACTCAGGTCATCCGAAAGGTGTGTGTGTGTTCATCAGTGCAGTTTTAAACAGCATCTATTCTGCTTTCCTCATGTGTATCTGTGTTTAGTGTGTAGTGTTCATCTGTGTTTAGTGTGTAGTGTTCATCTGTGTTTAGTGTGTAGTGTTCATCAGTGTTTAGTGTGTAGTGTTCATCTGTGTTTAGTGTGTAGTGTTCATCTGTGTTTAGTGTGTAGTGTTCATCTGTGTTTAGTGTGTAGTGTTCATCAGTGTTTAGTGTGTAGTGTTCATCTGTGTTTAGTGTGTAGTGTTCATCTGTGTGTAGTGTTCATCAGTGTTTAGTGTGTAGTGTTCATCTGTGTTTAGTGTGTAGTGTTCATCTGTGTTTAGTGTGTAGTGTTCATCTGTGTTTAGTGTGTAGTGTGTAATGTTCATCTGTGTTTAGTGTGTAGTGTTCATCTGTGTTTAGTGTGTAGTGTTCATCTGTGTTTAGTGTGTAGTGTTCATCTGTGTTTAGTGTGTAGTGTTCATCTGTGTTTAATGTGTAGTGTTCATCTGTGTTTAGAGTGTAATGTTCATCTGTGTTTAGAGTGTAATGTTCATCTGTGTTTAGTGTGTAGTGTTCATCTGTGTTTAGTGTGTAGTGTTCATCTGTGTTTAGAGTGTAGTGTTCATCTGTGTTTAGTGTGTAGTGTTCATCTGTGTTTAGTGTGTAGTGTTCATCTGTGTTTAGTGTGTAGTGTTCATCAGTGTGTAGTGTTCATCTGTGTTTAGTGTGTAGTGTTCATCTGTGTTTAGTGTGTAGTGTTCATCTGTGTTTAGAGTGTAATGTTCATCTGTGTTTAGTGTGTAGTGTTCATCTGTGTTTAGTGTGTAGTGTTCATCTGTGTTTAGTGTGTAGTGTTCATCTGTGTTTAGTGTGTAGTGTTCATCTGTGTTTAGTGTGTAGTGTTCATCTGTGTTTAGTGTGTAGTGTTCATCTGTGTTTAGTGTGTAATGTTCATCTGTGTTTAGTGTGTAGTGTTCATCTGTGTTTAGTGTGTAGTGTTCATCTGTGTTTAGTGTGTAGTGTTCATCTGTGTTTAGTGTGTAGTGTTCATCTGTGTTTAGTGTGTAGTGTTCATCTGTGTTTAGTGTGTAGTGTTCATCTGTGTTTAGTGTGTAGTGTTCATCTGTGTTTAGTGTGTAGTGTTCATCTGTGTTTAGTGTGTAGTGTTCATCTGTGTTTAGTGTGTAGTGTTCATCTGTGTTTAGTGTGTAGTGTTCATCTGTGTTTAGTGTGTAGTGTTCATCTGTGTTTAGAGTGTAGTGTTCATCTGTGTTTAGTGTGTAGTGTTCATCTGTGTTTAGTGTGTAGTGTTCATCTGTGTTTAGTGTGTAATGTTCATCTGTGTTTAGTGTGTAGTGTTCATCTGTGTTTAGTGTGTAGTGTTCATCTGTGTTTAGTGTGTAGTGTTCATCTGTGTTTAGTGTGTAGTGTTCATCTGTGTTTAGTGTGTAGTGTTCATCTGTGTTTAGAGTGTAGTGTTCATCTGTGTTTAGTGTGTAGTGTTCATCTGTGTTTAGTGTGTAGTGTTCATCTGTGTTTAGTGTGTAGTGTTCATCTGTGTTTAGTGTGTAGTGTTCATCTGTGTTTAGTGTGTAGTGTTCATCTGTGTTTAGTGTGTAGTGTTCATCTGTGTTTAGTGTGTAGTGTTCATCTGTGTTTAGTGTGTAGTGTTCATCTGTGTTTAGTGTGTAGTGTTCATCTGTGTTTAGTGTGTAGTGTTCATCTGTGTTTAGTGTGTAGTGTTCATCTGTGTTTAGTGTGTAGTGTTCATCTGTGTTTAGTGTGTAGTGTTCATCTGTGTTTAGTGTGTAGTGTTCATCTGTGTTTAGTGTGTAGTGTTCATCTGTGTTTAGTGTGTAGTGTTCATCTGTGTTTAGTGTGTAGTGTTCATCTGTGTTTAGTGTGTAGTGTTCATCTGTGTTTAGTGTGTAGTTCATCAGTGTTTAGTGTGTAGTGTTCATCTGTGTTTAGTGTGTAGTGTTCATCTGTGTTTAGTGTGTAGTTCATCAGTGTGTAGTGTTCATCTGTGTTTAGTGTCTAGTGTTCATCTGTGTTTAGTGTGTAGTGTTCATCTGTGTTTAGTGTGTAGTGTTCATCTGTGTTTAGTGTGTAGTGTTCATCTGTGTGTAGTGTTCATCAGTGTTTAGTGTGTAGTGTTCATCTGTGTTTAGTGTGTAGTGTTCATCTGTGTGTAGTGTTCATCAGTGTTTAGTGTGTAGTGTTCATCTGTGTTTAGTGTGTAGTGTTCATCTGTGTTTAGTGTGTAGTGTTCATCTGTGTTTAGTGTGTAGTGTTCATCTGTGTTTAGTGTGTAATGTTCATCTGTGTTTAGTGTGTAGTGTTCATCTCTGTTTAGTGTGTAGTGTTCATCTGTGTTTAGTGTGTAGTGTTCATCTGTGTTTAGTGTGTAGTGTTCATCTGTGTTTAGTGTGTAGTGTTCATCTGTGTTTAGTGTGTAGTGTTCATCTGTGTTTAGTGTGTAGTGTTCATCTGTGTTTAGTGTGTAGTGTTCATCTGTGTTTAGTGTCTAGTGTTCATCTGTGTTTAGTGTGTAGTGTTCATCTGTGTTTAGTGTGTAGTGTTCATCTGTGTTTAGTGTGTAGTGTTCATCTGTGTGTAGTGTTCATCAGTGTTTAGTGTGTAGTGTTCATCTGTGTTTAGTGTGTAGTGTTCATCTGTGTGTAGTGTTCATCAGTGTTTAGTGTGTAGTGTTCATCTGTGTTTAGTGTGTAGTGTTCATCTGTGTTTAGTGTGTAGTGTTCATCTGTGTTTAGTGTGTAGTGTTCATCTGTGTTTAGTGTGTAATGTTCATCTGTGTTTAGTGTGTAGTGTTCATCTCTGTTTAGTGTGTAGTGTTCATCTGTGTTTAGTGTGTAGTGTTCATCTGTGTTTAGTGTGTAGTGTTCATCTGTGTTTAGTGTGTAGTGTTCATCTGTGTTTAGTGTGTAGTGTTCATCTGTGTTTAGTGTGTAGTTCATCAGTGTGTAGTGTTCATTCAATTCAATTCAAATTTATTTGTATAGCGCTTTTCACAATACATATTGTTTCAAAGCAGCTTTACAGAAAGTGCATTTCAGAAATGTACGTAAAGAATACAGTTAGTTAATCATCATGTATTAATTTATGGCATAACATATCGCCGGCGTTGAGTCGTCTCTTCACAGGCGTCGAGTCGTCTCATCGCAGGTGTTGGGGACTCTGAAGTCTTCGTGAGAGGCTGGATACAGACTGTAGCTGAAGAACGCTATTTACCTCGGGATTAGCGTCCCGAGATAACAGCAGAAAAGCAGATGGGAAATAATTAGCGTAGCTGCTGTTCATAATATTAATGCATTCGATCTGATTCAACAGTGGTATAAGAAGCAAGCATTATGTGAATGCTTGGCTGAAGAGATGCGTCTTTAATCTAGTTTTGAACTGGGAGAGCGAGTCTGAGCAACGAACAGTATCAGGAAGGCTATTCTAGAGTTTAGGAGCTAAATGCGAGAACGCCCTCCCTCCTTTAGTGGATCTGGATATCCTAGGAATGACCAGAAGCCTCGAATTTAGGGATCTTAAAGAACGCGATGGATTGTAGGGCGATAGAAGGTCCATTAAATATACAGGAGCTAGACCATTTAGGGCTTTATAGGTCAGTAATAGTACTTTGTAATTGATACGGAACTTAATAGGTAACCAGTGCAGAGATGATAAAATTGGTGTTATATGATCATATTTTCTTGACCTAGTAAGAACTCTAGCAGCTGCATTTTGCACTAACTGTAGCTTGTTTATTGAGGATGTAGGACAACCAGCTAATAAAGCGTTACAGTAATCTAGTCTTGAGGTCATGAATGCATGAACTAACTTTTCTGCATCAGAAACAGATAGCATGTTACGTAGCTTAGCAATATTTCTAAGGTGGAAAAAGGCTGTTCTTGTAACATATGAAATATGATTTTCTAAAGACAAGTTGCGGTCTAGTATAACACCCAGGTCTTTTACTGTAGTGGATAAAGTAACTGGACATCCTTCTAAATTAAAGTTGTATTGTACGAGGTTTTGTGGGTAGTTTTTTGGACCAATAAGTAATACCTCCGTTTTATCTGAATTTAATAGCAGGAAATTACACGTCATCCAGCATTTTATATCTTTAAGACACTCTGTCAATTTAGATAAGTTAGTGTTTTCATCTGGTCGTGATGAAATATATAATTGAGTGTCATCAGCATAACAGTGGAAATTAATTCCATGTTTTCTTATAATATTACCCAGTGGCAGCATATATATTGAGAATAGCAGAGGGCCTAACACCGATCCTTGCGCCACTCCATAGTCTACTGACGTTATCTTCGATTTTTCACCATTTAAACAGACAAAATGGTAACGGTCTGATAAGTACGATCTAAACCAGCTTAATGCCTGTCCCTGAACACCAGTGTAGTTTTGTAGTCGATCCAAGAGTATTTTATGATCTATAGTGTCGAACGCAGCGCTAAGATCGAGTAGAACTAGTATTGAGATACAGCCTTGGTCAGAAGCTAAGAGTAAATCATTTGTAATTTTAACTAGCGCAGTTTCTGTGCTATGATGCGGTCTGAATCCTGACTGAAATTTTTCATAGATATCATTTTCTTGCAAGAAAGAGCACAATTGAGCGGACACAATTTTTTCTAGTATTTTAGATATAAATGGAAGATTTGAAATGGGTCTGTAATTTGCTAAGTTATTTTGATCTAATTGCGGTTTCTTAATAATAGGTTTTATTACTGCCAGCTTAAATATTTTTGGAACATGACCTAAAGATAAAGATGAGTTAATAATATTAAGAAGAGGCTCTTCCACTACAGGTAACACTTCTTTCAGTAGTTTAGTGGGTATTGGGTCTAATAAACATGTTGTTGGTTTCGCTGCAAAGATAAGTTTATTTAGCTCTTCCTGTCCTATAGTTGTAAAGCGGTGTAGTTGTTCTTGAGGGGCGATAATTGTGGCTGAATCATAAGACACCATAGAGGATTGTACATTTACAATTGTATTTCGGATGCTTTCTATTTTCTCATTGAAGTAATTCATAAAATCATTACAACTATACTGTAACGGAATATTTTGCTCTGGTGATGTCTGTTTATTTGTTAGTCTAGCCACGGTGTTAAATAAAAACCTTGGATTATTTTGGTTATTTTCTATTAGTTTGCGGAGATGCTCAGCCCTGGCTGCTTTTAGAGCCTTTTTATAATGTGACATACTGTCTTTCCACGCGATTCTAAAGACCTCTAAATTAGTTTGTTTCCATTTACGCTCTAAGTTACGAGTTTCTCTCTTGATAACATGTGTAGTACTATTGTACCATGGTGCTTTAGTTTTCTCTCTAACCTTTTTTAATCTAATTGGTGCAACAATATCTAATGTACTAGAGAAAATGGTGCTCAAACTGCTAGTCATTTCCTCTAGTTCATCTGTTTGTTGGGGTTCACTGAGCAGCTGAGATAGATCAGGTAAGCTATTTGTGAATCTATCTATAGTGGTTGGAACGATTGTTCTGCCTGGTCGATAACGTGGCGCAACATGGCAAATTTCAGCAGTACGTAATATGCACGTTACCATACAATGATCAGTGAGATCGTCACTTTGCGCTATAATATCTATATCGGTTGGATTGGTTCCATATGATATAATTAAATCTAGTGTATGATTTAGACGATGAGTGGGACCACTGACGTTTTGCTTGACCCCAAATGAGTTTAATAAATCTGTAAACGCAGCCCCTAACGCATCATTTGTGTTATCTACGTGTATGTTAAAATCTCCAACAATTAATGCTTTATCGACGTTGACCAATAGATCTGAGAGAAAGTCTGAAAACTCTTTTAGGAAATCAGCATAGGGCCCTGGAGGTCTATATACGGTCGCTAAGGCTAGAGATAATAGGGATTTCTTTCTTACATCTAAGAGCGTAACATTTAGCACAAGTACTTCGAACGAATTAAACCTGTGACCTGTTTTCTGAGTAACATTAAGGATATCTCTATAGATTGTTGCAACACCGCCGCCACGACCGATCAGACGGGGCTCATGCTTATAACAGTATCCTGGCGGAGTAGACTCATTTAGACCGAAATAATCATTTGGTTTAAGCCAGGTTTCAGTAAGGCACAGAACATCGAAATTATTATCTGTGACCATTTCATTTACAATAACCGCCTTAGGTGTGAGCGATCTAATGTTTAGAAGACCTAGTTTTAGAAATTCTTTTTGTTCACTGAGATTTAGATTTTCTGGTTTAATTACAATAAGATTTTTCCTAGATCCTAAACTGGATTTATTGTTTGGCCTCACTAGACGAGGAATAGACACAGTTTCTATATAATGTTCTACACTACTTGTATCAATTAAGTTGGGACAGCAGAGATTGTGATTTGGACTTTGACTTACTAGTCAGATGGTGTGTAACGTCTTGGAGATGTTGTCCGACAGCACAGCCGCTCCGATTCTGCTGGGGTGCAGGCCATCAGCACGGTAGAGCCTAGGTCGCTCCCAGAACAGATTCCAATTATTTACAAAGAGCAGTTTCTGTTCATTACACCATGATATTAACCATTCATTTAGAGCAAATAGTCTACTGAACCTTTCTTGTCCTAGTCGGTACGTGGGAAGCGGTCCAGACACGATGATCGTTGCCTCAGGCGCTGTGCTGCGTACCGTCTCGATCAGGCTCCTGTAGTCCTTCTTCAGAACCTCCGTCTGCCGCAGCCGGATGTCGTTCGTTCCCACGTGCAGCACCACAGCTCCGACGCGCTCGTCACCGTTCAGGATCTCGGGAACATGTGCAGCGACATCTAGAACACGAGCACCAGGAAAGCAGTGAGTGCGCACATTACCCTTACCTGAGGTAGCGCGGACATGACGGACGATGGAACTGCCGATGATCACGGCGTCGTCACGTTCCGACTCGCGAAGAGGGGAGAAGCGGTTCCGGGTGGAGATCTCGAAGACCGGGAGCGGTGGAGAGGTTCTAGGTCTGGTCCTGGCTCGTGTCTTCCGCTGAGGGATCACCCAGGGTCCATGGCTTTGTGTCGGTGCCGGAGTGAATGAAGCCAGAGATGATCGCGTCCTCCTGGGCAGAGAAACGCACGGAGTAGACGAAGTCGGAGTCAAAAAGTTACTAACCACTGACTTGTGAGCATCGGCGCGTGATGTTTCAAGCGCTGATCGCCGATCTCGCAGCTCGGCTTGCCTCTCTAGCAGACCACGGATCTGCTTCTCCACGGACTCCAGCTCCAATCGTACCGAAATCAGCTCGAATGTGTCCTCACCTGCACTCAGAGGTAGCGTTAGACACACATCCGATATATTCGCCATTATAACAGATGAACAGTAAATTAGTAGTGATACTACCAATATCACTACTAATTTAGGACTGAAATCCTGGATATAACCCGTATCCTTTCAGTGAAACGGGTGTAAAATCCGACGGTCGATTGGCGCGAGGCCACGCGTGAAATGCTAGTGGGCTAAAAGGCTAGTAGCTGGGATTCGCAAAGTTGGATCTAAGTAGCGATATCAAAGCAATCCGATTGTTTTTTATAGGGAATAGTATCGAGGATAAGTTCACACGATATAAAAATAGAAAGTACTTGTTTATAAATGAGTGGTAAAGAAGAAAATCAAGGATTAATGAATCAATTCGACGGAGCTCCAAACACAATGTGTTCATCTGTTTAGTGTGTAGTGTTCATCAGTGTTTAGTGTGTAGTGTTCATCTGTGTTTAGTGTGTAGTGTTCATCTGTGTTTAGTGTGTAGTGTTCATCTGTGTTTAGTGTGTAGTGTTCATCTGTGTTTAGTGTGTAGTGTTCATCTGTGTGTAGTGTTCATCAGTGTTTAGTGTGTAGTGTTCATCTGTGTTTAGTGTGTAGTGTTCATCTGTGTTTAGTGTGTAGTGTTCATCTCTGTTTAGTGTGTAGTGTTCATCTGTGTTTAGTGTGTAGTGTTCATCTGTGTTTAGTGTGTAGTGTTCATCTGTGTTTAGTGTGTAGTGTTCATCTGTGTTTAGTGTGTAGTGTTCATCTGTGTTTAGTGTGTAGTGTTCATCTGTGTTTAGTGTGTAGTGTTCATCTGTGTTTAGTGTGTAGTGTTCATCTGTGTTTAGTGTGTAGTGATCATCTGTGTTTAGTGTGTAATGTTCATCTGTGTTTAGTGTGTAATGTTCATCTGTGTTTAGTGTGTAGTGTTCATCTGTGTTTAGTGTGTAGTGTTCATCTGTGTTTAGTGTGTAGTGTTCATCTGTGTTTAGTGTGTAGTGTTCATCTGTGTTTAGTGTGTAGTGATCATCTGTGTTTAGTGTGTAGTGTTCATCTGTGTTTAGTGTGTAGTGTTCATCTGTGTTTAGTGTGTAGTGTTCATCTGTGTTTAGTGTGTAGTGATCATCTGTGTTTAGTGTGTAGTGTTCATCTGTGTTTAGTGTGTAGTGTTCATCTGTGTTTAGTGTGTAATGTTGCTGTTTGATCATGAGAAAGCTCCAGTTCTTCTCTATATCAGTGTCAGTGTTTCTGAACTCCTGAAATGCCTCCATTGTATCTCGAGTTTCTTCCGGGAACGAACACGTCACAATATTCCTCATTATAATAATTAATGCGCAGAATAAAGGGGCGGGGCCTGGTTGAGTTAGTTAGTAGTGTGTTAAACTGGTGGTTATGGTAAGGGGCGGGACATTTCCCAAACACACTCGAAGCGCTCGACCAATCACAACACACTGATCCAGCCGACCAATCAGAGCACAGTGTGCTTTTCAGGAGGAGGGGCTTCATAGAGACAGGAAGTAAACAGAGCGTTACTGACAGACTGGGAAGAGAGGAGCCGCAACAATGGAGAATATGAGGAAAATAATCAACATTCATGCAGGAAAACCTGTTCTAGTAGAGCCTGAAAACAAGTGCACAATATGCCTCTTTAACATTTGTGTGTGTGTGTGTGTGTGTGTGTGTGTGTGTGTAGTGTTACGAGGATCATAACCTGCGTGTGAACGGAAGCGCTCCTCAGTATCCGCTGTGTGCGATGCAGCTCTTCTCTCACATGCACGCCGTGACCGACACCGTGACGTGCATGAGGCGCACAGACTTGCAGAACCGCTTCAGCATCAACCCAGGTACACACACACACACACACACACACACTGCCTTTCAATTAAGATTAGTTTTCTGACTCCATTGGCAGATATTTTGTTCTTGTTTTAAGCACAAACTCACTTCATTTTAATACATTTTTCAGTCTTAATATCTTCAGTCATTTTGCGTCTCCAGTAAATGAATCTTGATTTAAGAATGTTTAGATATTTGTGCTGGAAAACAAGACAGAAACACTGAGGAAGATCATCATTTTTGCAGTGTAGGCATAAGAGATTGAAAATATTTCTGTAGACATACACTACCAGTCAAAAGTTTTGGATCGGTAAGATTTTTAAAAGAGTCTCTTCTGCTCACCAAGGCTGCATTTATTTGATTAAAAATACAAAAAAACAGTATTATGAAATATTATTGTAATGTAAATCAGCTGTTTTCTATGTGAATATATAGTAAAGTGTAATTTATTCCTGTGATCAAAGCTGAATTTTCAGCATCATTACTCCAGTCTTCAGTGTCACATGATCCTTCAGAAATCACTATAATATGATGATTTGATGATCAACAAACATTTGATTAAATGTTGAAAACAATTATTTACATTTTTATTTCAGAATTTTTTGAAGAATAGAACATTTAAAAGAACAGCATTTATCTGAAATAGAATAACAATCATTAAATCTGAAGGATCATGTGACACTGAAGACTGGAGTAAATTCAGCTTTGATCACAGGAATAAATTACACTTTATTATATATTCACATAGAAAACAGATGTTTTACATTACAATAATATTTCACTGTTTTTCCAGTATTTCTGATCAAATAAGGCAAGAATCTAGGCGTTTGAATGAACTTCTATACGTTCCTCTTTTGCGTTCATGTTCTTGTGTTGAGAATCTTTTGCAGCGAAGCCACTGTTTTATTGGCTGCTGATGATCTGACCTGTGTCTGCATCCTATCAGAAGTCCTGTGTGACCCTTTGAGTGACTTTAACGTGTGGTCGTCGACTCGAGCCCTGAACAACAGCGCCAAGGGTCACAAGACCAACGAGAGCGTCGTCATCGCAGCCACACGGGTGAGGAACACACACCAACAGAACACACATCACACACACTAATAAAACACACCGAACACACTAATAAAACACACTAATAAAACACACCAACAGAACACACAAACACACCGAACATACATCACACACACTAATAAAACACACCGAACACACTAATAAAAACACACTAATAAAACACACCAACAGAACACACAAACACACCGAACATACATCACACACACTAATAAAACACACCGAACACACTAATAAAACACACCGAACAAATCAAACACACTAATAAAACACACTAATTAAACACACCGAACACACTAATAAAACACACCGAACAAATCAAACACACTAATAAAACACACCAAACACACTAATAAAACACATCGAACACACTAATAAAACACACCGAACACACCAAGAAAACACACCGAACACACCAAACACAAAATACGCCAAACACACTAATAAAACACATCAAACACACTAATAAAACACATCGAACACACTAATAAAACACACCGAACATGCCAAACACACCAACAAAACACACTGAACACGCCAAACACACTAATAAAACACACCAAACACACCAACAGAACATCATCAGCAGAATCTGTTCTGTCAGATCGGGGCGACAGAACATTTGTGGCCATTTTCCATAATTTGGTGTTTCCTTCAGGAAAATAGAGGCACTTCAAGAGAGTCCACACACTCAGATCAAGATCAAAAAGATCAAATCAGTGCTTTACTGAAGATTAAAGCAAGCGTTTCGGTCACATGTAATCTTAATGAAGTCACATGGTTACATAGATCACATAGATCACCTGATCAACCAAGCCAAGACTAATAAAGGATCCAAACACAGTGTTGGACAGAATGACCGAGGGAAGAGAAAAAAAAGTTATATATTAAATTGAAAAAAATAAAAAATGAAAAATAAAAGTTATGTATTATTAAATTGTTAAACTTTTTTTTCTAAGTAATATATAATATTTTTATTTATTTTATATATTTATTTATTTATATTATTATTAATATTGTTTTTGTTTTTTTCAATTTAATATATATATATATATATAATTTATTCTTTTTTCTCTATTCCCTCGAGCATGCTGTCCAACACTGTGTTTGGATCCTTTATTAGTCTTGGCTTGGTTGATCATGTGATCTATGTAACCATGTGACTTCAGAAATTAAGATTATGGCTTTGATGAAGGTCACATGTGACCGAAACGTTTGCTTTAGTCTTCAGTAAAGCACTGATTTGATCTGGCTTCTCTGGTTTTAAGCCTGGTGAGTGCCTAACTGTCCTTCAGGAAATAGAGATGACGGTTGTTGTGTCTCAGCTTGACGGCAGGTCGTTTTTCTGGGACGTGGCTCCAGCGGCCGAAGGAACCGTGTCTGGGATCGTCACCCTATTGGCTGCCGTTCATGCGCTTCAGCCTGTCACTCAACAGGCTCCGCCCCCTCGCAATATATTCTTCACCTTCTTCCAAGGGGTCAGTGTTTCATGTGTTCTTCAGCTCTGCTTTACACATTTTCTTGACTCGTTATTTGATCAGCCTGTCAGAAGTGAAGCATTTTTATGCATAATTCAGGGTTCGTACAAGGTGCTTAAAGTACTTAAATTTGACTTTTTGAAATTTAAAGGTGCAGTGTGTAAGTTTTATTGGCATCTAGTGGTGAGGTTGCGTATCGCACCCAAAAGAAGTTACGCTAGCCGACAGGAAGTGATGTCGTCGTCTGAGACAGCAGAGAGTAGCCAGTTAAACAATGAGGTTTCTTTACAAATATAAATGAAGAAATTAGGTTTACTTAATTATTCAGTAAAACCATATTGTTACTTGTTCATCATTGTGTCAGTGTTTTATTTGCTGACTTTAGCAGCTTCTTTACACGAAGAATAATAGTGACGAAACGCTTTTGTCCGTTCAGGGCCACCGTAGAAACATGTGGACGTGTGTGTAGAGAGAAACGGCTCATTATAAGCTAATAAACACACAACGCTTCATGAAGTAAGATCTTTATACACCACTGAAAACATAGTTATGTTTATGATATTGCATTTCTGTCAACAGATCCTCCTAAATATTACACACTGCACCTTTAAATCCAGAAAACCCCTTGAAACAGCCATTTTTATGAAGTACTTGAAAAGTGCTTGAATTATTGAAAGACAATAATATATGGGAATTTTTTTTTTAATTTGATTGATAAAATAAACTTTCCACACAAAATTAAAGCTGCAGCCCGTCTGATATACGGGAGATAGAGGCATTTCTCATGGATATGAGTGTGATTTTGCTCATATAAATATCCAAGTATATGATACAGCTTTCATTTTTCAAGTCAATCATATATTCATGTGAGGAAAAAAATCAGTTTGAATAAGTAAAGCAATATCTTAGTCATAGAATCCTTTCAATGCTTAAAGTTCCCGCAGTCATTGCATGTGCTGAACTTTGTGTACCATTTTGTTTTATTAGTTTATTTTTTATTTAACTATTTACCTTTTTTAGAATTTGAAAGATATTGTTTGATAAATGAGATCTCTGATTGTAGTCCTTAAAAAAAACTAATAAGTAGTGCTTGAAAAGTCCTGGAATTTGATTTGACAGTATCTGTACGAACCCTGATAATGGGATTTATGTATGTAATAGTGTGCATTATAGAGTTTATAGTCTATTCTAACACACTGGAGATATTGTAGAGGTATGATTCATCTTATAACAGATTTATCCACGTGTTCTCTCTCTCAGGAAGCCTTCGACTACATCGGCAGCTCGAAAATGGTGTATGACATGGAGAGGAAGGAGTTTGTGATCGACTTGGACAACGTTCACTCCATGCTGGAGATCGGACAGGTACACACACACACCTGATCCTTCATGCCTTTATTGCAAATGTTTATGCATGTAATGAATGTTGCGTATGTGTGTCGAGTTTAATTACTATTTTTCTATCCTAATACTGTATGTTCTTAGATGAATGTTTATCTGACTACAAATTTGAATAAGACGCATAACCTCATAGGTTTTTAATATTATTAGTATTATTATGGTTTAATTAATTAATATTCTATATAAATATTGTTATTTATTTATTGTAGATTCTAATTTTAAAATAATAAATTAATTAGCCATGAAAATAGTCTCTGCTACTAAAATGGCATTAAATAAAATAATAAAAAATAAATATTTTATTATTATGGTTTTATTTATTATATTATTATTATTATTTGTTTATATTCTATTATTTTCTTTTATTATTAATATTATTTATTTATATTCTATATTGTTATGATTATTTGTTTATATTCTATTATTATTATGATTATTATTATTATTATTATTTTGTTTTATTAAAATATTACAGCTATCATTTATTATGTCATAATATGTCATTAAATAAAATAAATAAATACTTCATTATTATTAGTAATATCATGGTTTGAATTCTTTTGAATTTTCTTTTATTATTGTTTTAATTATTTATTTATATTCTGTTATTTTTACTGTCATTACATGTCATTGAATGTCAAATAGCAGGTTTGATTTGATTGTATGTTTGGTATTTTATTATCATTCTGTCACTTCAATAGAAATGGTTTATATTAGTGTTAAACAAGCCTAATGTTGAACACGATCTATTCTGTCGTTCATTTGTTTCTTGTAAATCTCTTTATGCCTGTTTCTGATGCGTGTTGTCTCGTTTTAGTTCATTAGGTTGGTGTGTGTGTGTGTGTGTCTGCTTTCACATGAAGTCTTTGTTTGAGATGTTGCATGTCAGTAACAGGTGTAACACACACACACACACACACACACACGGTTTCTTGTTTCTTTACAGGTTGGCCTGCGCAGTGGGCAGGAACTTTGGATGCACTCTGACCCCGTATCATTAACAAACAGCAGTGTGAAGGACGAGGTGAGTCTCTCTCTGTCACTCACTCATTCACTCTCACTCACTCACTCTCTCTGTCACTCACTCTCTCTCTCTCTCACTCACTCACTCACTCTCTCACTCACTCACTCACTCACTCATTCACTCACTCACTCACTCTCTCTGTCACTCACTCTCTCTCTCTCTCACTCACTCACTCACTCTCTCACTCACTCACTCACTCACTCACTCACTCACTCACTCACTCACTCACTCACTCATTCACTCACTCACTCACTCACTCACTCTCTCTGTCACTCACTCTCTCTCTCTCTCACTCACTCACTCACTCACTCTCACTCACTCACTCATTCACTCACTCACTCACTCTCTCTGTCACTCACTCTCTCTCTCTCTCACTCACTCACTCACTCTCTCACTCACTCACTCACTCATTCACTCACTCACTCTCTCTGTCACTCACTCTCTCTCTCTCTCACTCACTCACTCTCTCACTCACTCACTCACTCACTCATTCACTCACTCACTCTCTCTGTCACTCACTCTCTCTCTCTCTCTCACTCACTCACTCACTCACTCACTCACTCACTCTCTCTGTCACTTACTCTCTCTCTCTCTCACTCACTCACTCACTCTCTCTGTCACTCACTCAATCTTTCACTCACTCACTCACTCTCTCTGTCACTCACTCACTCACTCACTCTCTCTGTCACTCACTCACTCTCTCTGTCACTCACTCATTCACTCACTCACTCTCTCACTCACTCTCTCTCTCTCTCACTCACTCACTCACTCTCTCACTCACTCACTCACTCTCTCTGTCACTTACTCTCTCTCTCTCTCACTCACTCACTCACTCACTCACTCTCTCTGTCACTCACTCACTCTCTCTGTCACTCACTCACTCTCTCTGTCACTCACTCACTCTCTCTGTCACTCACTCACTCTCTCTGTCACTCACTCACTCTCTCTGTCACTCACTCTCTCTGTCACTCACTCTCTCTGTCACTCACTCACTCTCTCTGTCACTCACTCTCTCTGTCACTCACTCACTCTCTCTGTCACTCACTCACTCTCTCTGTCACTCACTCACTCTCTCTGTCACTCACTCACTCTCTCTGTCACTCACTCTCTCACTCACTCACTCTCTCTGTCACCCACTCACTCTCTCTGTCACCCACTCACTCTCTCTCTGTCACTCACTCACTCTCTCTGTCACCCACTCACTCTCTCTCTCACTCACTCACTCTCTCTGTCACCCACTCACTCTCTCTCTCACTCACTCACTCTCTCTGTCACTCACTCTCTCACTCACTCACTCACTCACTCTGTCACTCACTCACTCTCTCACTCACTCTCTCTCTCTGTCACTCACTCTCTCTCTCACTCACTCACTCTCTCTGTCACTCACTTAATCTCTCACTCACTCTCTCTGTCACTCTCACTCACTCACTCTCTCACTCACTCACTCACTCACTCACTCTCTCACTCTCTCTCTCACTCTCTCTCTCACTTACTCACTCACTCTCTCTGTCACTCACTCTCTCTGTCACTCACTCTCTCTGTCACTCACTCACTCTCTCACTCACTCACTCACTCACTCACTCACTCTCTCTGTCACTCACTCACTCACTCTCTCACTCACTTACTCTCTCTGTCACTCACTCTCTCACTCACTCATTTTCTCTCACTCTCTCTCACTCACTCACTCACTCACTCACTCACTCACTCACTCACTCACTCTCTCTCACTCACTCACTCACTCACTCACTCTCTCTGTCACTCACTCACTCACTCACTCACACTCTCTCTCTTTCTCTCTCTCACCCTCTCTCTCACAAACTCTCTCACAAACTCTCTCACTCTCTCTCTCACTCTCACACTCTCTCTCACTCTCTCTCTCCCTCACCCTCTCTCTCACCCTCTCTCTCACACTCTCTCACACTCTCCCTCTCTCTCTCTCACACTCTCTCACTCACTCACACTCTCTCTCTCTCTCTCCCTTTCTCTCTCTCACACTCTCTCACTCACTCACTCACTCACACTGTCTCTCTTTCTCACCCTCTCACCCTCTCTCTCACACTCTCTCTCTCTCCCTCTCTCTCTCTCTCACACTCTCTCACTCACTCACACTCTCTCTCTCTCTCCCTCTCTCTCTCTCACACTCTCTCACTCACTCACTCACTCACTCACTCACTCACACTGTCTCTCTTTCTTTCTCTCCCTCTCCCTCTCCCTCTCTCTCTCTCTCTCTCTCAGGTGTCAGTGATGATGAAGAGCATGCAGTCTGTCGCTGCTGGTCTGAACCTCTCATTGGACGAGCCTAATGTCACTCAGCCGCTCCCGCCCTCGTCCCTCCAGCGCTTCCTGCGCGTGCGGCCAATCCCAGGCCTCGTTCTGGCTGATCATCGGACCTCGTTCATCAACAGGTTTCACATCTGCCATTCTGTTCTGTAACGACTGATCATCACTAGGGTTGAGTATCGACGATTCCGATTTCGATTCTTATCGATTCCTGATTTCGATTCCAATAAGGTAAAAAACTTAGATATTTTTCACATTTAGTCTTATTGCAAAACATGTAATTGTATCTGAATATCATGAACACACATCAACAGGATAAACACACTTACACAAGGAACGTTTTCCTGT
>JAPDVR010000008.1:619400-671900 GCA_026230005.1 Gila orcuttii | reverse complement strand
ATTCACATATTTACTAACAAAGAAATGATTGATATCAAAATTATATTTCTACTAGTAAGAAATCAATTATTGATATCAACAATTGATTTTGAATGGCAGCCTATGGTGACATTTTAGTGAAAATACAATTATAGATATCAAGAATTCATATCCTGGAAATGAATAAAAGTTCAAACAGCTTTCCATATTGGCAGTCCTTAACCTATGACTAATCAACATTATATCACTAGCATTAATGTTGTTATTGCTACAGCTTAACAGATTGCAGCTGACCTTTCTAGCTAGCTAAACTATTGCAATAATGTCATTCCACTATTGCACAGTGTTGCCGCATGGCAACACAGACATTTGATCGATTTACCAAAAACTGATTTCATAAAAACTTTTTTTTTTTGGTGAATATGTCATCATAACTTAACTGAGGTGATGTTTTGATTTTTTTTGTGTATGTGATATGGGATGGTCCTTGTTTGTTACTGACGTTCTAGATTGCTTTCAGCAACTACCGACAAGAGACGGCAGTCTGTCGAAAATCGCGCCACAGAAAAAAATTGCATGTCATGTGACTTAACCAAAGCACATCATTGGCTAAACTAAGGTCTTCTCATTCCAACAAAAAAAAATTAGAATGTTTTCTTAAAGAAACATTGGCAATGAAATGAACACAAAGAGTATGTTGCCATATGGCAACACCATGCGGTAGAGGGTTAAGTATGGGCATGATTGTGTTTACTTAGAATATTGTTGAAGCATTATTACATTAAATGAATGAAGACAAGAAGGATAAATATAAAATATAACATTAACAAAAGTCAATAAAATGAGAAGGTGTCAAGTAATAAAAGTTTTAGATCAGGGTTTCTTAAAGTTGTAATTTGCACTTGGGTTAGTCTTATAACAGACACACATATCAGTCAGAACTTCTAAATAAAGCTGATTTTGTCCGATGTTTCTGATATTGATATGATTTCTGTCTCTCAGGTCGCTCAGCTGCTGTACGGCTTCTTAATCCAGAAGAACAACAGCTGGTTTCGGTCCCTGCTTCCTCCTGAAGTCACCAAGAAAGGAGCCAACAGCATTTTAAGTATAATATATATTTTTATTATAAAGTTTGGATTTCATACATTCATTTCTTATTCAAACAAGATTCTATCATCCAGCATCTCCTCTTTCATCCTTCTCACCAAAAATGTGTTTTATGTGGACAGATTAATACAGTAAAAAAACATGTAGGATGTTGTAAAATAATGTCTTTTCTGTTAACCAAATGCTTTTTAATCTTCGCTATTGCTTCAATGTAAATAAACAAGCGCGCCGTTATTTGTTGTGTGACGTGTGTGTTCAAGTAAAACAGATATGAGCCGATTCTGCGCAATACGCTGTATTTAATATATCATGATGACTCACGAGGATTTGTGCTAAATGTGCGCAGATTTGTCTCACACGAACTTCCCCAGCGTGAGTAAACGTAAGAAACACACCAAATTGGCTCGTGATTTGACAGCGTTTCCCGCCACAGCTGATTTATACACACACTTGGCGTGTGTTTGTGTTCTTCTGCAGTGTAAATCTTCAGCTGGTGAAATAACAGCCGTATATCTGACGCTCTCCTGCTGTGTTTAGGCTCTGGTCCTCCTCAGTTCTACATCGGTGTGGACAGCATGCACAGCGTGACCCGCTTCGTCCAGTACATCATGGCCAACCTGACCGGGACCGTCACCAACCTCACAGAGACCCAGTGCCAGAACCCTGAGAGCAAGGACGTAAGCAGCAGAACTTCAGCTCACTGCGCATGTCAAGAGTGTGTGATTCAACCCGGAGAGAAATAATAGTCAAATGTTCAATTATAATGTTAAAAACTAAAATATGTTTGATTATTGACAGCTAAATAATTATATAATTCTTTCATTTTATATATAATGTTAAAAACTTAAAAATGTTAAATTGTCATCTAAATATTTATATAAATATGTTCAATTATATATAATGTTAAAAACACTTTAAAATTTTAAATTATTGTCATCTAAATAAGTATATAATTGTTCAATTATATATAATGTTAAAATGTTCAATTGTTGTCATCTGAATAATTCTATAATTGTTTAATCATATATAGTGTTAAAAACTTGAAAATGTTCAATTATTGTGATCTTAATAATTATAATTGTTCAATTATTTATATATATATATATATATAGTGTTAAAAACGTAAAAATGTTTAATTGTCATCTAAATATCTATATATTTGTTCCATTATATAAAATGTTAAAAACTTACATATGTTCAATTATTGTCATCTGAATAATTATATAATTGTTTAATCATATATCTATATATATATATATATATATATATATATATATATAGTGTTAAAAACTTACATATGTTCAATTATTGTCATCTGAATAATTATATAATTGTTCCATTATATAAAATGTTAAAAACTTACAAATGTTCTATTATTGTCATCTAAATATTTATATAATTATGTTAAATTATATATATATATAATGTAAAAAAAAAAAATTTATTCAATTTTGTCGTCTAAATATTTATATAATTGTTCAATTAAAAATTGAAATTGTCATTGAATAATTATGTAATTATGTTCAAAATGACAAAATACGAAAATTCGTTTTTTGTTTTTTTTTGCAGTGGAGGTGCTGGACAAATTAAAACTGAATGCCCATGTATTCCCAGAATGCCCAGCGCTCATGTTCCCTGTTTGTGTTCTCAGCTGTTCTCGTATTTCTGGGTGTCGGGGCCGTGGGTGAACGGCAGTGGAGAGCCGCTCTGCGTGAGGGCATCGGTGCGTCTGGCTAAAGCCGTGTCTCCGGCCTTCGAGCGCATGGAGTACGGCTCCCGGGATTACTCCACATGGACCGAGTCTCGCTGGAAGAGCATCCGAGCGCGAGTCTTCCTCGTGGCCAGCCGAGAACTCGAGGTAATCCTCCTCATCGCATCATCACTGGCTACATTTACATGCAACCAAACATTCCGTTAGTAATGTATTGACGGCTCAGTTGGACTGAAAAGCCAAACGCCTTATTCATTATCACCTAACATTATTCTCTCAACAGACATTTACATCGATAGTCTGGCTTTATCATTTATTTGCTTTTGGTGTACTGTGGAGTGGGTAAAACTGTTTTTAATGGCAGGCTAGCAGATACCATTGACCCGCGCTAGCCTAGCACCGGCCAACTATGCAACTGGAAGGACTGGATGAAAATTTTTGAAAACTGTCTCCACTGATAAATAACACCCAGGCTAACTTGGAAATGAGGTCCGATGTCCAAAATCCTGAACCACTCCTTTAACTCGTCTGCTAGAAACGCATATATAGACAACACATGTTGAGGGTCACATCAGAATGTGCCTGAAAGCTGGTTAACACTCACAGCAAACCTATGATTAAAAGTGTATTTGAATTACTTATTGAATATAGAAATGATTTATGTAGAAATGCTTATCCTTAATTATTAATCACTCGTTACATATACATTGAAGCAGCCGTGGATTCCAATCCACCCCTTCAACCGACTAGTGACATATAAACACACACATCAACCCGATCACGTTTAGTGTTCATGTAAACACTACAATCGATTCATCAATCAGAATGAATTCAGTCCGATTGAAACAAAAGTTGTGCATGTAAACGTAGCCAGTGTTGTGTAACTCATTTCAAGTAGCTTGAGTTATGTAATCAGATTACTTTTTCAAGTAATTAGTAAAGTAACGCATTACTTTTAAAATTTACAACAAAATATCTGTTACTTTTTCAAATAAGTAACGCAAGTTACTTTATTTTCTAATTTATTGACTGACAGCTCTCCTGTCCCAATGTTGAGAAAAATCGAAGTGCAGAGGTTCAGTTAAACCATTTACGCAGTTTTTTTTTATTGGTAAAGTGTTAAACTTTCTTCTCCTGAATCCTATTCTTTTATCCAGAGTAACAGCAGCTGAAAGGTTGTTTGAGTGGCGCCCTCTACTGTACTCTACCTCTACCTCTACTGTACTCTACCTCTACTGTACTCTACTGTACTCTACCTCTACTGTACTCTACCTCTACTGTACTCTACCTCTACTGTACTCTACTGTACTCTACCTCTACTGTACTCTACCTCTACTGTACTCTACCTCTACCTCTACTGTACTCTACCTCTACTGTACTCTACCTCTACTGTACTCTACCTCTACTGTACTTTACCTCTACCTCTACTGTACTCTACCTCTACTGTACTCTACCTCTACTGTACTCTACTGTACTCTACCTCTACTGTACTCTACCTCTACTGTACTCTACCTCTACCTCTACTGTACTCTACCTCTACTGTACTCTACTGTACTCTACCTCTACTGTACTCTACCTCTACTGTACTCTACCTCTACCTCTACTGTACTCTACCTCTACTGTACTCTACCTCTACTGTACTCTACTGTACTCTACCTCTACTGTACTCTACCTCTACTGTACTCTACCTCTACTGTACTCTACCTCTACTGTACTCTACTGTACTCTACCGTACTCTACCTCTACTGTACTCTACCTCTACCTCTACTGTACTCTACCTCTACTGTACTCTACCTCTACTGTACTCTACTGTACTCTACCTCTACTGTACTCTACCTCTACTGTACTCTACCTCTACTGTACTCTACTGTACTCTAACTCTACTGTACTCTAACTCTACTGTACTCTATCTCTACTGTACTCTACTGTACTCTAACTCTACTGTACTCTACCTCTACTTTACTCTACTGTACTCTACCTCTACTGTACTCTACTGTACTCTACCTCTACTGTACTCTACCTCTACTGTACTCTACCTCTACTGTACTCTACCTCTACTGTACTCTACCTCTACTGTACTGTACTCTACCTCTACTGTACTCTACTGTACTCTAACTCTACTGTACTCTAACTCTACTGTACTCTACTGTACTCTACCTCTACTGTACTCTACCTCTACTGTACTGTACTCTACCTCTACTGTACTCTACTGTACTCGAACTCTACTGTACTCTAACTCTACTGTACTCTAACTCTACTGTACTCTACCTCTACTGTACTCTACTGTACTCTACCTCTACTGTACTCTAACTCTACTTTACTCTACCTCTAATGTACTCTACCTCTACTGTACTCTACCTCTACTGTACTCTACCTCTACTGTACTCTACCTCTACTGTACTCTACTGTACTCTACCTCTACTGTACTCTAACTCTACTGTACTCTACCTCTACTGTACTCTACCTCTAGTGTACTCTACCTCTACTGTACTCTACCTCTACTGTACTCTACTGTACTCTACCTCTACTGTACTCTACCTCTACTGTACTCTACCTCTACTGTACTCTAACTCTACCTCTACTGTACTCTACCTCTACTGTACTCTACCTCTACTGTACTCTACCTCTACTGTACTCTACCTCTACCTCTACTGTACTCTACCTCTACTGTACTCTACCTCTACTGTACTCTACTGTACTCTACCTCTACTGTACTCTACCTCTACTGTACTCTACTGTACTCTACCTCTACTGTACTCTACCTCTACTGTACTCTACCTCTACTGTACTCTACCTCTACTGTACTGTACTCTACCTCTACTGTACTCTACTGTACTCTACCTCTACTGTACTCTACCTCTACTGTACTCTACCTCTACCTCTACTGTACTCTACCTCTACCTCTACTGTACTCTACCTCTACTGTACTCTACCTCTACTGTACTCTACTGTACTCTACCTCTACCTCTACTGTACTCTACCTCTACTGTACTCTACTGTACTCTACCTCTACTGTACTCTACCTCTACTGTACTCTACCTCTACCTCTACTGTACTCTACCTCTACTGTACTCTACCTCTACTGTACTCTACTGTACTCTACCTCTACTGTACTCTACCTCTACTGTACTCTACCTCTACTGTACTCTACCTCTACTGTACTCTACCTCTACTGTACTCTACCTCTACTGTACTCTACTGTACTCTACCGTACTCTACCTCTA
The DNA here is from genome assembly GCA_026230005.1 of Gila orcuttii. Lineage (NCBI taxonomy): Eukaryota > Metazoa > Chordata > Actinopteri > Cypriniformes > Leuciscidae > Gila > Gila orcuttii. Next base: position 665,879 of record JAPDVR010000008.1, on the reverse strand, counting down.
CTGTACTCTACCTCTACCTCTACTGTACTCTACCTCTACTGTACTCTACCTCTACTGTACTCTACTGTACTCTACCTCTTCTGTACTCTACCTCTACCTCTACTGTACTCTACCTCTACTGTACTCTACTGTACTCTACCTCTACTGTACTCTACCTCTACTGTACTCTACCTCTACCTCTACTGTACTCTACCTCTACTGTACTCTACCTCTACTGTACTCTACTGTACTCTACCTCTACTGTACTCTACCTCTACTGTACTCTACCTCTACTGTACTGTACTCTACCTCTACTGTACTCTACTGTACTCTAACTCTACTGTACTCTAACTCTACTGTACTCTACTGTACTCTACCTCTACTGTACTGTACTCTACCTCTACTGTACTCTACTGTACTCTAACTCTACTGTACTCTAACTCTACTGTACTCTAACTCTACTGTACTCTACCTCTACTGTACTCTACTGTACTCTACCTCTACTGTACTCTAACTCTACTTTACTCTACCTCTAATGTACTCTACCTCTACTGTACTCTACCTCTACTGTACTCTACCTCTACTGTACTCTACTGTACTCTACCTCTACTGTACTCTAACTCTACTGTACTCTACCTCTACTGTACTCTACCTCTAGTGTACTCTACCTCTACTGTACTCTACCTCTACTGTACTCTACTGTACTCTACCTCTACTGTACTCTACCTCTACTGTACTCTACTGTACTCTACCTCTACTGTACTCTACCTCTACTGTACTCCCTCTACTGTACTCCCTCTACTGTACTCCCTCTACTGTACTCTACCTCTACTGTACTCCACTGTACACTTCTGTACACTCTCTATTGTACTTTACCTCTACTGTCCTTTACCTCTACTCTACTTCTACTGTACTCTACCTCTACTGTACTCTACTGTCCTCTACCTCTACTGTACTCTACTGTCCTCTACCTCTACTGTACTCTACTGTACTCTACCTCTACTCTACTTCTACTGTACTCTACCTCTACTGTACTCTACTGTCCTCTACCTCTACTGTACTCTACTGTCCTCTACCTCTACTGTACTCTACTGTACTCTACCTCTACTGTACTCTACTGTCCTCTACCTCTACTGTACTCTACTGTCCTCTACCTCTACTGTACTCTACTGTACTCGACCTCTACTGTACTCCACTGTACACTTCTGTACACTCTCTACTGTACTCTGCTGTACTCTCTCTACTGTACTCTACTGTACTCTCTTTACTGTACTCTACCTCTACTGTACGCTACTGTACTCTCTCTACTGTACACTTCTGTACTCTACCTCTACTGTACTCTACCTCTACTGTACTCTACCTCTACTGTACTCTACTGTACTCTACCTCTTCTGTACTCTACCTCTACCTCTACTGTACTCTACCTCTACTGTACTCTACTGTACTCTACCTCTACTGTACTCTACCTCTACTGTACTCTACCTCTACCTCTACTGTACTCTACCTCTACTGTACTCTACCTCTACTGTACTCTACTGTACTCTACCTCTACTGTACTCTACCTCTACTGTACTCTACCTCTACTGTACTGTACTCTACCTCTACTGTACTCTACTGTACTCTAACTCTACTGTACTCTAACTCTACTGTACTCTACTGTACTCTACCTCTACTGTACTGTACTCTACCTCTACTGTACTCTACTGTACTCTAACTCTACTGTACTCTAACTCTACTGTACTCTAACTCTACTGTACTCTACCTCTACTGTACTCTACTGTACTCTACCTCTACTGTACTCTAACTCTACTTTACTCTACCTCTAATGTACTCTACCTCTACTGTACTCTACCTCTACTGTACTCTACCTCTACTGTACTCTACTGTACTCTACCTCTACTGTACTCTAACTCTACTGTACTCTACCTCTACTGTACTCTACCTCTAGTGTACTCTACCTCTACTGTACTCTACCTCTACTGTACTCTACTGTACTCTACCTCTACTGTACTCTACCTCTACTGTACTCTACCTCTACTGTACTCTAACTCTACTGTACTCTAACTCTACTGTACTCTACCTCTACTGTACTCTACTGTACTCTACCTCTACTGTACTCTACCTCTACTGTACTCTACTGTACTCTACCTCTACTGTACTCTACCTCTACTGTACTCCCTCTACTGTACTCCCTCTACTGTACTCCCTCTACTGTACTCTACCTCTACTGTACTCCACTGTACACTTCTGTACACTCTCTATTGTACTTTACCTCTACTGTCCTTTACCTCTACTCTACTTCTACTGTACTCTACCTCTACTGTACTCTACTGTCCTCTACCTCTACTGTACTCTACTGTCCTCTACCTCTACTGTACTCTACTGTACTCTACCTCTACTCTACTTCTACTGTACTCTACCTCTACTGTACTCTACTGTCCTCTACCTCTACTGTACTCTACTGTCCTCTACCTCTACTGTACTCTACTGTACTCTACCTCTACTGTACTCTACTGTCCTCTACCTCTACTGTACTCTACTGTCCTCTACCTCTACTGTACTCTACTGTACTCGACCTCTACTGTACTCCACTGTACACTTCTGTACACTCTCTACTGTACTCTGCTGTACTCTCTCTACTGTACTCTACTGTACTCTCTTTACTGTACTCTACCTCTACTGTACGCTACTGTACTCTCTCTACTGTACACTTCTGTACTCTACCTCTACTGTACTCTACCTCTCAATAATGTCACAATAACCATCATGTTTACACACACCTCCTCACTTTATTTCTCTCAACAAGAGAGCTGTCAGTCAATAAATGTGAAAAGTAACTAGGGTTACTTATTTGAAAAAGTAACTTAGATATTTTGTTGTAAATTGAAAACTAATGTTACTTTACTAGTTACTTTAAAAAGTAATCTGATTACATAATTCAAGTTACTTGTAATGAGTTACACACAACACTGCATTTATCTGATCTATAATCATCTAGATTTATGATTTGCTTTGATTTTATTTATTTATCACATGAGTTTGTTTTCTGTGTGTTTCTGGCAGATGTTAACACTAGGAGTGGGCGTGGCTGTGCTGCTGCTGTCTCTATTGGTGACGTACTTCATCAGCTCGAAGGCGGAGCTTCTGTTTAGCTCCGCCCATGAAACGCCCACAACCACCTACTGAACAGAATATCATCAACTCGAAGGCGGGGCTTCTGTTTAGCTCCGCCCATGAAACAACCACCTACTGAACAGTATCTCATTGACTGGAAGGCGGTGCTTCTGTTTAGCTCCGCCCTTTAACGCCCACAACCACCTCCTGAACAGAATCTCATCTACTCGAAGGTGGGGCTTCTGTTTAGCTCCGCCCATGACATGCCCACAACCACCTACTGAACAATCTCATCTACTCGAAGGCGGGGCTTCTGTTTAGCTCCACCCACGACATGCCCACAACCACCTACTGAACTGAATCTCATCAACTCGAAGGCAGAGCTTCTGTTTAGCTCCACCCTTAAACGCCCCACAACCACACCTCCTGAACAGAATCTCGTTCCCTTCAGCACAGAAACACACTTCAGTTCAAGAGTAATTTATTCTAGCCTGACAGGATTGTGCCGCACTGGTTTTAACTGGGCTGGGCTGGTCTGAACTGGTCTGGTCTCCTGGAAAGTTGTTCATATTGTTTTTGTCTTCTATTTTTTTTTTTATTCCAGATGATTTTTTTTTTGATTATGACATGGACGGGCACAAAAAAAAGCTGATTTTAAAGTTGAGAATAGAGTGAGTGTGTGTGCGCATGTGAGCATGAGTGTGTGTGTGTGTGTGTGTGTGTTGACATGAATGCAGTGAGTTTGTGCAATAGCTTACTGAGTTTAGTTTAAACTTTATTTTGATGTGAATCTTTTTATTTGGGAATGTAAAACCGTCCGTGTAGGACTGCGATCTATTCGTCGACGACTGTAACGACACAATTAATCCCCAAACACAGACTGTCCACAATGAATCGCTCATTATGTTTCCACTGAGCTTTGTAAAACCACATTAACACTGACATGCAGCATTTGTTTGTTGACTTTAATTGAATGAAAGCTGATTGATTAATGATGTCATTATTTTTCTCTAAGAAACTGATGCCTTGAGAACCTGAATAAACATGACTTTCTTTTCCAAAGTTTCATTTGGCTTGAAGTTATTATTATTGAAATAAACATTATCAAAATAAAATCAAGCAGATTGAACAAAGAAAAGCAAACAAATTGGTTGTCTCATGAAACAATTTCCTGGTCGTGCATATTTCACAAAACCAAAACAATATATAATTATAAATGTAATTTACTGTTTTGTCAAAAATGTATAATAATTTAAAATATATAGCATAAAAATTATAAAATTTGTTTTCTGAAAAATACTGTTCATTGCTGAATGATTTTCAATATATCACGAGAAATTATAAATATAACATTTCTTTTTTATTATTATTGGAATATGACCAGGACATTTCCTGACAGTTTTGTGAAATTCACTCACATTAATGTAGTTGCAGGCAATATGAATGACTTTTTCTTGATGTCTTTGTTCGAAGGGCTAGTACTCGTGTTTTATTGTGATTTAGCAGAAGATGCATCAGTGTTTAATGTCCTCTATACAACTTGGATATGAAGGAGTTTGCAATGATCTTCTGTTAGACTCCATGAACTAAATGTTTCTGATTGTTTGACAAGTGTTGGTCACTCGAGTCGGGACCCCTGATATCTGTCAGATAATCGGGCATTTTATGTGAGTAATTCATAAACATCATTATTTGTGCAGAATGAGTCGTGTATGAAGAATGTATATATGGTCTATTTTGATTTCATAATGACATGCATGGTGTGTCACGTATAAACAATGCCAGCAGAGTGTAGTGTGGATCTGTCTTAAACCTGAGAAACACATCAGCTTTCTGCTGTATTCAGTACAGTGACTGATCTTGTACATTTATTGAGTTTAATGTATCAGGCGTTTCCATTACAGATTTGTGCAAAACTTTTGCGATTTTTTCTAAATGTCGACAAAATACTATTGCGAAATGACGGCGTTTCCATTAACCGATGTAATGCAACAAAAACTTAATTTTTACCTCTCGCGATAAGTTATTCCAAAATCATGGCGATGGATGTTGGTAGGTGTAGCCTATGCATATCTCAGCCACGGCACTGGCCATTATTATTAATGGAAGGAGACGTGTGTGTGTGTTATCCAGCATTAATGACAAGGAAAGACCCTATACTCGAAAGCGGCTCATATGAGTAGTTTCTGGGTGTTTCTGCTTCGAGGTCTTGATTGTGGAATTTCTTTGAGGTTTAGAATCCAGTATTCCTGTAATTCTTTTGTCTTTTATGAATTTAATAAAGAACTCTGTCTCGTATTCTTTCCAAACACACCGCGTCATCTACATCAGCTGACCTGTAAATGCGCAAAAACTGTTTCCATTGCAGAACCTCCTCATGTCAGCGTCAAAACTTTTTTGCTATAAATGGGAGTTTTTGTTTCCAGTTTGGGCGTATATTCAATTCGCAATTTCAATTTGCGCAATTTGAAGGCTAATGGAAACGTGGCTAATGTAAATCCTTGAATTATGGGTACTTATTGGTTTTTATTACTTTATTAAGAGATCAGGGGTCTCATTTATAAAATGTTGCATAGAAACTGTCCTAAATTTGATCTTACGATAATTTCTCAAATGTTTGAGATGAAAAATGTATAGTGATATTGAAATTGTGCGCCTTGTGTTCACCTCCCAATGCCCTGTTTGGTTTCGGGCGTTGTGTTTGTTGTCAGTGCTGGGTTTGCCCCAGTTCACTGCTGTTATAGAGAACCAAGAAACAAAAATTAAAACCAATCACAAAAAGACACCTTCTCTTGCGTTAGCCCTAGTGTGGCGCTCCAACCCCGAATCCAGGCTCGGGAAGCCGTTCCACGTGTCAAAAAGTCCATCCATCCATCTTCATCCGCTTATCCGTGGTCGGGTCGCGGGGCAGCAGCTCCAGCGGGGGACCCCAACTTCTCTTTCCCGAGCCACATTAACCAGCTCTGACTGGGGGATCCCGAGGCGTTCCCAGGCCAGTGTGGAGATATCATCTCTCCATCGAGTCCCGGGTCTTCCCCGAGGTCTCCTCCCAGCTGGGAACACCTCCCTAGGGAGCGTCCAGGAGGCATCCTTACCAGATGCCCAAACCACCTCAACTGGCTCCTTTCGACGCAGAGGAGCAGCGGCTCTACTCTGAGCTCCTCGCGGATGGCTGAGCTTCTCACCCTTCTCTAAGGCCGTGTGTCCACCAAAGCGTTTTTAGCCAGCTGAAAACGCTAGGCGCTCTGCTGAAAACAACTAGCTGTGGGCGCTTGAGAGCGTTTTGGCAGTGCAGCATTTTTTTTTTTCAGTTGAGACACTTTGCTTGATATGATACGGAATATCCGCAAAAGTGCTACTAGTATCTCATTTCACACATATTTTGTTTCTGTGTTGATTCTATATTAAAATGTCGATACATTGTAACGTATTTTCTCTGGCTCTTGTTTTCAATTATTTTGATCCATTATTATGCTTGTTGTCATCTGTTGACATTGAACAACCAGAATGTGGCGGTTGGTCGGTGTGGTATTAGTCCCGCCCCTCCTCCACTGTGATTGGACGGATTTCGCCGAGAGTTGAAGAATGTTCAACTTTGGGTAAAACGCAGCGCTCATCACTGTCACTTTTTACCCAAAGTTGAACATTCTTCAACTCTCGGCGACCTGTAAAAAAACGCCGGGCGCTCGGTCCTTCAGCGTGAGAAAAACGCTCAGCGCCTCGTTACGCTCATGGCGTTTAAAAAACGTGGCGCTCCCATTAAAAACAATTGAAAAAATACGCCAAGCGCGTGAAAAAATGCTTTGGTGGACACAGGGCCTAAGGCCGTGTCCACCAAAGCGTTTTTAGCTGGCTGAAAACGCTAGGCGCTCTGCTGAAAACGCCCAGCTGTGGGCGCTTGAGAGCGTTTTGGCAGCGCTGCGTTTTTTCAGTTGAGACGATTCGTTGCTATGGTACAGAATATCCGCAGCACAGCCCCAGCAAACATGCTTCTTTGGGGCCCGAATGGGGCCCTTGTGGGCAGCCCACTGTGGGCCCAGATACCGGCGTGAAATGCAGGGCACGTGTGGGCCCCACACTTTGGGACCCAGGTGGGGCCCCAGTGGGACAGCCCAAAAGTGTGGGCTGACTGTGGGCAGGCCCACAGTAAGTAGAGTGGGCCCCCATTGGGGCCAGTTGTAGGCCCACAGCAAACCCTTAACATTGTGTTAAGTGTGGCCATACTGTGGGTGCACTGGGAAAAGTGTGGGCATACTGTGGGTGCACTGGGAAAAGTGTGGGCATACTGTGGGTGCACTGGGAAAAGTGTGGCCATACTGTGGGTGCACTGGGAAAAGTGTGGGCATACTGTGGGTGCACTGGGAAAAGTGTGGCCATACTGTGGGTGCACTGGGAAAAGTGTGGCCATACTGTGGGTGCACTGGGAAAAGTGTGGCCATACTGTGGGTGCACTGGGAAAAGTGTGGGCATACTGTGGGTGCACTGGGAAAAGTGTGGCCATACTGTGGGTGCACTGGGAAAAGTGTGGGCATACTGCTGACAATACAAATATGTGTTGTAATATACCTGTGGCCTTAACAAACAAGATTAGTTTGGTTCTACTTTGCATTTGCCACAATACATGCAAAATAATTGCACTTGTTGAAAGTCGAAGTAGTACATTACAAGTCATATCTTTCAAATCATTTAATTTATTCACAGTCATGTAAAAAATATATACACAATACATTACCGTTCAAAACTTTGGGGTCAGTACGATTTTTTAAATAGCCCTACTTTTGAACAAAGTAATCCAGTCGTCAGCATGTAAATCGTGAAAAAATTCAGTAAAAAAAAAAAAAGTCAAAACAAAAAAATCATATAAAACCACATGAATCAATCCCCTCGGATACCGGAGTGACTTGCTCCTTCCACCATCCCAGTCTCTTGCATTAGGATCAGCACCAACCCCTTTGGATGCTGCTTCAGCTGTGTCAGCATCTAAAGTGAGAAAAAAAACAACAACAACAATTGAAATGTTAACATAAAAAAATGTATTAAAAAAACGGGTTGTTCCAAGTGTCATTTATACACTTGTGTTTTCCCAAGGGTTAGGCCATTTCCACCTCAGAGAACAAATAATCTTCTGCACTTTGACTGGAGGATAATTTGAGTTCCAGAAAAATAGTTACAGGTTTTTTTATTAATATTAAAAAAAACGTAAGTGGTGTTGTTGAGAGAGAAACATACAGAGAGTGAAACAATTGAGGACATGATGAAATGAGAGCATGAGAACAAAAATTATCAACACAATATATAATTCTGTCAACTTGTACTCACACTCATGTCATTCCAAACCTGAATTATTTCTTCTGTGGAAGATTCTTCTGATATTTCGAAAAATGACTCAATAAAAATTCAATGGGATTTTCATTGTATGGACAAAACAGATTAAACATTATTCAAAATTCTTCTTTTGCATTCCACAGAAAAAAGTAAATAATACATGTTTGGAACAACATGAAGAACAATCCCTTTAATATCTTTATCAAGAAATCATTGATGGCTTTAACTTGCAGCATGAATATGTCATTTTTATAAAAGAAAATACAGAGAATGTTTCTGACAGTCAAAAATGTACTTACACAGAAAAAGAGTGACCTGTGCTCGAGTGGCTCTCTGTTGGGTTTATTTAGCTGTTTGACACACAACACAATTAAGGAAAAAAGAGAGAAGACAACTGAATATTAGTAATATTACATATTACATAAATCTATACAAATAAAAATTATTTTTTTTTTCATCAGTGATTATTGACTAATTAATATGTCAGGAGTTCTCAACTCTGGTCCTCGAAGTGCACTGTCTTGCAGTTTATGTCCAGACCTGATCAATCTCACTTGCTCTTTTAACCAAAAGAGCTCGATTAGGCTAGCTTGTTCAGGTGTGTTGGACTCTGGCCCTGTCCCAAATGGCACACTCCGGACTTGTGGACTTCCTCAGAGTCCACACTTCGGTGACGTCATGTAGTGCAGACCTATAGGGCCCTTAGCGCGAGTCCGCGAGGGCGCATTGAGAGGTATTTTTGGGACAGACTCGATCGTCACGCCGGAAACAGGAAGAAGGTCTCAGCTCAGACGTCGAAGCTGAATAAACTTAAAGGTCATCTCATCAGTCCTTTTATTAGAAAAATATCACAAATATCATTAAAAAAAATTACAATCTTTAGCATCGAGAACAGGATTTATTTTATTTTCCCAAATCTTATGTCCATGTGAACTACACAGCCTGCTTTTACAGTTCTATAATTGTACATGCCACCTGGGCATTAGAATAGATGTCATGGTTATGTAAATGATAAATACAGTTGTACATAATAATACATAATGTTCAATTTTAACACAAAATTAAAATGTAAATGAGTTTAAGAAAAATGTATAGGTTTCAATATTCATACTACGTTTATATGACTCAGTAAAGCCATGACATTCGGTTCTATTTATGTAATGAATCATAATGCGATCGTATTATTTAACACGCTATTATTATGTTTGAGATATCAACCACTGGTCGATAATGTTTGTATAAACTGTAAGTAACAACTGGTAAAATGTACGCCTATATCATAAAGCCATGTTAACAGTCCGTGAGCGAAATCTCCTCCCATCCGTTTTCTGATTGGCATTTCGCAAGGATTTCTGGGTAGTTAAAGTGCGTGGAGCCTGCATCTATGCGCGCTTCGCGGAAGACCGCTTCAAGGGTACAAAGGGGGCGCTGCTGAGCACACTTCAGAGCGTTAAAATGCTAAATGGGACGGCCTACGGACTCGTAGACTCGGCGAGCACGCGCAATTTAAGTCCACGAGACCAGAAGTCCGCATGAAGTGCGCCATTTGGGACAGGGCCTTGGACCAGGGTTTGGTGCTAAAGTCTGCAGGACAGTGGTCCTCAAGGGCCAGAGCTGAGATCCCCAGCAATATGTTCTGAACATGACTAGATGGATCACTTACAGCACTGGTGTCCAGTCCTGGTCATGGAGGAGTTTAACTGTCTGTAGTTTCTGCTGATCCTGAAGACCTCGATCAACTGGTTCAGGTCTGCTTAACTGGGGTCGGAGCTCAATTCTGCAATCAGGATTAGATGGCAATGAATACTGAAAAGAGAGAGGACAAACAACATTTTAATGTTATAAACCCAGTTTAAACTTTTATTCATGAATATGTACAAAAACATCTAAGAATGTATGCTACATGACACCACTGTACTGACAAATACAGTATTTGTTCAGTGGGTGAGGAGCATCTCATTTAAAAAATTTGATACCCAAAATATTAACAGATAACATAAGCAAAATGTTTATGAGAATACAGTTATATATATGGTGTAAAGAACGTTTTTGTAAATGTCTATGACAAATCTACAATGCAAAACTGAGAATGTGTCAGACAGTGATTTCAACAGAATACTTACACAGAGCAGTATCGATTATCTGATTACACACAAGGAAAAGGGAGAAAAATAAACAAATATTAATATTTCAGTGAAATATTTACAGTATCTGTATGGATAAACGTTGATGAAATGTATACATTCAAAAGAAATTATTACATTCATATTTAATGTTATTAAATGAATGAATATTATTTCATGGCCTACATGTTTTACTTCCATTATATTTTTTCATAATTAAGTTAATTAAATATTACAGATGGTTGATTTCATTTCAGTTATCTAATAAAGTTAGAATAGTAAAAATCTGTTATTTTTAACTCACGTTAACATGATAGTTATGCCGTTATGTAAATAGCCTCTGATTTGCTGTCTGTCAACGCGCAGTGTTTACAGGTGTCTATCAATTATGAACCGTCATAATCATATTTAACGAGATGTAGTTAGAGTGTGTAGCTAATGTATTCTATTTACACTACATAAATACTCGTTTAACGTTACATCGCTATTTAAAACTTTAAAACAAAGACATCACTGATTCAGCCGGGCCATTGTGTTTAGCTCGGCCCTAGTTCATCGCGTAAACGGTAAAACAATAATGAACCAAATTATACGTTAATAGCACCAAAAGGTATGTAAAACACTTACACAAACTTGAATTCATTTAGTTTTAAAGTAACGTTATCTATTACCTCGGAGATTACCAAAAACGGACTGTCTGAGCAGTAGACCGTTAAAACCGTTTCATTTAAACAGCAGCAGAGTAACGTTAGCTAAATCAGATAACAATAAAATGAGTGTAATTTAATACCAATTAATTAATTCATTACCATTTTGACCCGTTTCACTAATTTTAATAGAAAACTCAAATTACTATGGCAATTTAAAAAACTTACCTGTTTGGTGCAAAGCTGGGCTGTATCAGTCGAATCCAGAAAGACTGACAGCTCCTTTCCTTAGCGATGGAAACGTCCAGCAGTCGCATTGGTTAGAATTAATCACGTGATGACGCCAGCTACTATTACTTATTATTTTCTTTTGTAGTTTCAGAAATATAATATAATATAATATATATATAATATATATATATATATATATATATATATATATATATATATATATATATATATATATATATATATATAGACAGACCAGTATATATATATATATATATATATATATATATTCATCAGTGATGTATTTATTATTATTAAATAATAATTTTTTATACTAATAAATACATCACTGATTAATTTATATATATATATATATATATATATATAAATTAATCAGTGATGTATTTATTAGTATAAAAAATTATTATTTAATAATAATAAATACATCACTGATGAATACCAAAACAAATCAGTCAACCATTTGCATTGTTTTATTGTGACAAATAAGTTAATTTTATTTAATAAATATGGTAACACTTTCTATGCAGACCATGCTTATGATTACAAAAAACTGGTCAAAACCCACCAGCTCGCCTACAATCTATAATAGCACTCTCATCATTGTTTGTTTGTTTCATTTGTAAAGCGTCTTTGAGTTCCTTGGAAAGCGCTATATAAGACTGATGTATTATTATTAATTATTATTATTATTATTATTATTATGAATTATAGCTCCCTTTCTACTTTTTTAGGAGCAATATTACTATTATATAAGTATATTTATAAAGACTCATTGAGACCTGCATTATAAGATATACCTAGTTAAATTTATATAAATTTTTATAATTCCATTTAAGCCACTCATTTGCTCTTTCAATGCGCATGCTCATAATCCATTATACACTGATTCATAAGTATTAATTAGTCAGTTTTATGGTTCTATGAATGTATTTATAAAGATGCAACCTGCATTGCTATAATGTTATTATGTTATTTATGAATGTATTAATATATAAGTGCTGTGATTTATTGAGGTCTAATAGTCTAATGGTGTTTAAACTATACTGTAATGTACTGGTCTGTCTGACTTTATCAGTCGGTCTGGGAACAGCTACTACAAGCAAACAGGTAAAGATACTACTTGTCTTGCCATCTTGTTGACTGTCTGTGTGCAAGTATGGGATGACTGTTGAATGAAATAGCATTTATGACATTTAATGGGATCGTTAAAATAGGTTGATTAACCCTGAGCTTCTAATCTTAAAACAATGATGTAACTGTACTGTTATGGAGGGTTGCCCACAGTAAACCCTCATGGTGGCCCCACAGTGAAAAACTAAAAATAGGTCAATCCTAATGGGGGCCCAAATGGGCAAAACTGCTATGGGCCCCGCATGGGCTAACCCACTGGGGGCCCGTGTGGGTTTTATTTGGGTAAGCCCACTGTGGGCTTGCCCACAGAAAGCCCACATGGGGCCCCAAAGGGTTTGCCCTTGCCCACACTGTCCCACAGAAAACCCACACTTTCCCACAGTGGGCCCACACTGGCATGTTTGCTGGGAGTTTACTTGTAACTGATTTCGTAGATAATTTGTTTCATACTAAAAATGTATTTTTCATCCATTTTGTTCGGTTAGCTCTGCTGGTTGATGTCGTTGTACAGAAAGAATGTTGTGACAGTTGGTCGGTGTGATATTTGTCCCGCCCCTCCTCCACTGTGATTGGACGGCTGTGTAAAAAGTGACAGTGATGAGCGCGGCGTTTTACCCAAAGTTGAAAATTTTTCAACTCTCGGCGACCAGTAAAAAACGCCGGGCGCTCAGCGCTTGAGCGTTAAATACACGCTCAGCGCCTCGTTACGCTCATGGCGTTTAAAAAACGCGGCGCTCCCATTGAAAACAATTGGAATTTACGCCAGCTGCGTGAAAAAACGCTTTAGTGGACACACAGCCTAAGGGAGACACCAGCCACCCGCCTGAGGAAACCCATTTCGGCCGCTTGTACCTGCGATCTCGTTCTTTCGGTCATGACCCAGCCTTCATGACCATAGGTGAGGGGAGGAATGAAAATTGACTGGTAGATTGAGAGGTTTGCCTTACGGCTCAGCTCTGTTTTCGTCACAACGGTGCAATACCGCCCCCGCTGCTCCGATTCTCCGGCCAATCTCCTGCTCCAGTCTCCCTTCACTCGTGAACAAGACCCCGAGGTACTTGAACTCCTTCACAAAAAGTGAAGTGTCAAAAAGTGAGTCTTGGAAATGATCGAACAGGTTACTCACTCCCATTGCCTCGCAGACCCTCCGCTGTTTCAGAAGCGTGGTCGAAACTTCGGTCCAGAGCAGCGAAGCTCACACTCTCCAGTCTAAAGTAGAGTTCACCAGCGAAGGGCTTCGCAGAGATTGCTACGACTGTCCTCAAGTCAGGGTTTTACAGTCGCTACTGAAGCCCAACCTCGATCTAAGGGACTGACCTACACCCTGAAGCGTTTAGGATGTTAACCTTGAAGGAAATCCTCTCACAGATCTACCCATGGGACAGCCATCGGGCTGCTAGTACTGGCTGAAAGCCCCGTCCCGTCTCACTCCTTTCATATGCACTACTGTACACCCAGAGCGCTTTACAGTCCCGTCAGGGGATCTCTCCTCAACCACCTCCAGTGTGAGCATCCACTGGGATGATGTGTACAATACCACACACACGCTATAGTGGAGAGGAGAGAGCAAAACAAGCAAAATTATCTGCCAATAGGGTAAGAAAAATAATCTTGTTTCTGTTTGAATTAACATTATTTTTCTTACCCCATTAGCGGATAATTTTGCTTTTTTTAAGCATCAACTCACTTAATTTTGATTCATTCCCCCGGAAAACAGATTTTACTCATCTAGTAAATGCATCTTGATTTTATTTTTTTATTTTTATTTTAATTGTTATTTATTTTTTGATATTTGGACTGGAAACAAGACAAAAATACTAAGTTAGAAAGGCATTTTTTGCAGTGTAAAAAAGTCAGAGGATACGTTACAACATCGGTTTGTGACAGAACTTTCATTCATAAATTCCCCCCGTCTGTGTTGTGAAGCACTGACTTTTGGACCATCGGGGTTTCCATGGCGCTGACCAGGATCTGACGTCACTTAGGTACTACAACACAGTTGGTTGGCGGTTATCCTCGTGCAAGTTTGGCCTTTTTTTTGCTCACGTTTTCGCTCGTAATAAAGCATGCCAACAAAACATGTCAATCACACAAAACTCCACAGGCGCTAACTAAAAACAAATGTAGCTTTCACGTGGCATTTTCGCTTGTAACTTCATGAAACATGCACAGATCATAGAAACTGGCACAGTGGATGCTCTCGATTGAAATGAGTCCAAAATCAACATAATAAATTGCGTCGATCACGAGATATTCCTCACAGAGGAACTATTTTAAAAAATGCCCTCTAGGGGGCGTCACGGGCTAAACAACAAGGCTACATTGGCTCCGAATGCTGTTACTTTTGATTACTTTTCGCTATCACCACAAAATTCGGTCCAGATGCAGCTCTCAGGTAGGGGAACATTGTACGTCTTTCTTTACGAGTTATAAAGAAGTAACAAGAAAGATATGTACAATTATTGTAAATATATATATATATATATTATTAGCAGTTTCTCAGCACAAAAATATTCAAATGTAATGATTTAAAAACTAGTTTTTTATCACAGTATACTCACCACAAAAAAATAGACTACACAAGGACTTGATAGGGAGTCCGCCTCTCCCACACGGTTACGACCTTTGACCTGTCCACCGTCCTCAGACTCTCTGAGGCCAGTTTCCCTTCACACAAACACTAGTCTGCAAATGAGCGGCCAGAACACATTAAAAGCTTTCTGTGTTCAGTTAAAACGGTGTTGTGTAAGCGGCCTCTTCTTTCTTTGGTTTATGTATATAGCACTGCTAAAAACAACCGAGGTTGGCCAAAGTGCTTTACATAAAAAGAAAAAGAATAAAAGATGAAACATACATAGTAACAAAACTCACATCACAGACACCACATATGCCACATTGAGATTACTTGTTGTAAGCGGTCAATGATAAATGCAAGTTTCTGAATACTGATAAAGATTTAGCCGATCTAAAAGAGGCAGTTCGTTCTATAATCTCCTCTGTGAAGGAGTTTAGTCCTTCATACGACAAGAAGTTTTTGATTTTCTGAACGCAATGCTTTAAGGGGATTATAAGGAATCAAAAGATAAATAACTAAGTTAATAACTAATGATCTTTGCAGCGGAAAACTAACTTTATCTGGACAATAACTTTATTCTAGATCTGCTGTAAAGTCTAAACAATCTCTGTTACTGTAATCTCCTATTATCACTGTAAAGCTGCTGTGAAACTCTATATTGTTAAAGCGCTGTATAAATGAAGACTTGACACCGTCTTCCAGTTGAGTTGAGACTCATTTTTCATAATTAAGATTAGTTTTCTGACTCCATTGTCAGATATTAGTTCTTGTTTTAAGCACAAACTCTTATATCTTCAGTAATTTTGCTTCTTCTCCAGTAAATGTATCTTGATTTCAGAATGTTTAGATATTAGTGCCGTAAAAGGAGTTTGTGACTTTCTGCACTGATGACGTGTTGCAGAGAAATATAGAAATCATGTTTTCATCTTGTCTTCAGTGATCCTCTCTGAGAAACAGGACTCGAGCTCTGGGCTTTATTGTTGTAAGTGCATGAGCGGAAAAAAGAAGAGAAAAAAAGGATGCTGTTGTGAAATTGCATGCGTGTGTGTGTGTGTGTGTGTGTGTGTGTGTAAGAGTGTATTTTTGGGTGTCTGTGAACGGACAGTTAGTTTCAGCCCACAGTTTCCTGTTAAATGACACTTGTGTCTCTGCCACAGTTACTCTTCCTCTTCACATTTCTCTTCTCTCCTCCTGTTCTTCAGAGAAACATGCGGTCGCTGGACTTCTGTCTGGTTCTCCTGCTCAGCGCTGGACGAGTCGGTAAGATTATCATCAAATCTCTCGTTACCGAGAACACACAACCTCCGGAGATCCCGACACACACTTTCCTCTGGACAAAACCAAAACTTTGTTTTAAATTTATAAAAAAAAAATAAAAAAATTTGCTCCCCATTTAACAAATAAATTGTTACCGAATCATGTTGCAATAACGTGAATTTAATTTCAATTTTAGGTTTATTTTATATGACTTGATTTACGTAATTTGATTGAATTAATTTACGACTGGATTCCCTTTATTGGGTAAAAAATATACGTTTTAAAGTCGAGTCTCCTTCATTTATACAGCGCTTTAACAATATAGAGTTTCACAGCAGCTTTACAGTGATAATATGAGATTACAGTAACAGAGATTGTTTAGGCTTTACAGCAGATCTAGAATAAAGTTATTGTCCAGATAAAGTTAGTTTTGATTGATTCACTTCCGTTGTAAAGTTCATTAGTTATTAACTTAGCGGCCGCTTTAAACATCTAAATATATTATAAAACAATTTTGCTTTAAACATTGTC
Organism: Gila orcuttii; assembly: GCA_026230005.1. Taxonomy (NCBI): domain Eukaryota; kingdom Metazoa; phylum Chordata; class Actinopteri; order Cypriniformes; family Leuciscidae; genus Gila; species Gila orcuttii. The sequence goes on along the minus strand of JAPDVR010000008.1, from coordinate 648,948 downwards.
ATTTATTAATAATTGTTTTAAATATTTAAACATTATAATTTATTGCTTTAAAGTTTTTTAAACATTAAAAATGACATGTTTTAAACATTTAACATTAAACATAATGTGTGTGTGTGTGTGTGTGTGTGTGTGTGTGTGTGTGTGTGTGTGTGTGTGTGTGTGTGTGTGTGCCTGTGTGATTATTATTTATTTACTTTTATTATGATCATGTTTTTTTCACATGGATCTCTTTTGAAGCTGCTTTTAACAATAAATTAATATGTTTGAAACATTTAACATTAAACAAACATGTATAATGTGTGTGTGTGTGTGTGTGTGTGTGTGTGTGTGTGATTATTAATTATTTTTAACTTTTATTATGATCCTGTTTTTTTCACATGGATGTCATTTGAAGCTGCTTTTAACAATAAAAATAATATGGTTTAAACATTTAACATTAAACATGTATAGTGTGTGTGTGTGTGTGTGATTATTAATTATTGATTTACTTTTATTATGGTCCTGTTGTTGTGTTGTTTCTCAGCCGCTCAGTCGCCGGAGAGTGACAGCGGTGGAAGTGTGTGTTATATTCTGGACGGGATTCTGGTGGTTTACGGCGTCATTCTGACCGTGCTTTACTGCAGATTAAAGGTGAAACACACACACATTCATCATCACAACATTCATTTCATTTTACACACATCTTATAGATTAAATGACATTATGGAGACTCTGTTTACACACACTGAAAATATTATTTTCTTCCTTCAACTACAAAAGAAAACCACATTTCTTCTTGTTTTCCAGCACAAATATCTAAACATTCTTAAATCAAGATTCATTTACTGGAGAAGAAGCAAAATAACTGAAGATATTAAATAAAAAATACTTGTGCTTCAAAAAATAAATAAAAATATCTGCCAATAAAGACAAGAAAAAGAATCTTGTTTTCTCTTTGAATTAAGATTTTTGACTCCATTAGAAGATATTTGTTCTTTTTTTAAACACAAGCTCACTTTATTTTAATACATTTTTGTTTGTTTGTTTGTTTGTTTGTTTTAGCAGTGTAGTAGGCTAATATTAATCTAATTACAGTTTTTGTATCTGTAAAATAGTTATTTATTCAGTCATTCATCTATTAACTTCTACATTAATTAGATTTACAGAAATAAAAATAAAACACAACATTATAATATTTCACATTCAATAACGTTTTCACAGAAGATTCTCATTTGTCTTGTTCTAATTTTAACCCTTTAATTAGAAACACCCAGAAATAAAAACTCAAACATTAGTTTGATAACACTATGAATCATATTAATATAGGTAATTATGTTCATGTATATTAAATAATTATTTTTTATAAACTTTTTGTTTTTAAATGATGAGCCTCTACGAAATGACTGATGTTTCCATTAATGGCTAAAGTTAATTTTTCAATATAAACATAATTAAACATAATTTGCAAACACTGAATATAAAAGTGAATCTCTTTAGAACACAATCAGATTCACTCATGCGTTTATAAATCATAAATGTACCACTATAGGTTTAGCTCAAAAACCATAGACATGAAACATTAAAAAAAAGTATATGTTATGAAAAATTTATGTTTTTTAATGAGCATTTCTACCATTCTATATTTGTCTATCAGTAAAAACCTCATAAAAATAAAATACCAACTTTTATACATTTTGACAAGCCGACATTCAAAGATATTAAACTTTCCTAAACTATTCATATTCAATTTAAGTTTAGTTGATAAACTGCTGCAGTTCTGTGAGAAAAGTACAATCTGAATTAAAAACTCATTGGTCTGATCATTTCTTTTACTTTTTTACTCTGAAAGTAAAAGATTGTACCGATAGTCCGTATGAATATCTGAATATGAGTTTGATGTTGAACTGATGTTCGATATGTTTGATGAAAGTAATGATGATGATTGTTGTTCACAGATGAGTTCGTCTCACAGTTTCTCTGAGGTGAGAGAGAGTGTGTGTGTGTGTGTGTGTGTGTGTGTGTGTGTGTGTGTGTGTGTGTTTGTGTATATATGTCTTTGGTCACTTTCTTTCTGCTGAATCTAAACACAACTTTGTTCTTCCGCTGACGACTCACGCACACACACACTCACTCACGCACACACACACACACACAGTCACACACTCACACACACTCTCACAGTCACGCTTTCACACACACACACACACACACACACACACACACACACACACACTAAATGAGATCATTCCACAGACTCTATTATTTGTACAGTTAGTCTTTATTTCGATGATCTACTTTAGATATTCTCTCTTCGTAACTTCGCAGCGATGTGAACAGGAAGACACACAGTTTCTTTTTCACGATCACATTTCTCAACACTTCATTTCAACTCTTCCCTCAGTTCTCAATCTTTCAGCTTCACAGCGGTTCATTTCAGTCAACACTTCACAACACTAGCAAACACAACAAACACTTTATCACTCATAAAACAACAAGCTAAAAACACACATCAGGAGTATTATACAGTCATTTCTTCTGTAATGTTTCTGTTTTTTCTTTCTTCACAAGTGTTTTTTGTCATGATTCATTTTATCTGTGAAAAACCAAACTTGTATATAAACAAACACCTCAGTCAGTCGGATGAAGGTACGGAAGCCCATTTCTGACACATTCAGGAAAAACATGCTTTTGTAAATCATGATTGTGACATAGAAAACGTCAATATATATTTATATTTATGAGATGAAAAGCCAAAATTATGACATTGAGAAGTTGAAATTATGACTTAAAAAGTTGAAATGACTCACTCAGAGTCATGGAAAGTTTTCACCTTTTTAACTAATTCTTATAATCTTATAATGAAATAAAAAGTCAAGATTTTGACATGCTATCATATTAATGAAATGGAAACTCAAAATTATGACAAAAGTAAATTATTACATCAATAGTTTAGATTATGACATAAAAAGTCAATATTCTGACTTAAAAAGTTGAAATTACGACTCAAAAACTCATTATGACTCAGTCATAATTTCCCCTTTTAATTCATGACTTTTATCCTATGCTTTTATCATGACGTTTGAGATGTGACAACATCAAAAATGACAACATTTTGAATTTCAAAATTAGGTCATAATTTAAACTTTTTATGTCAAAATTGCGTCATACTAATTCATATTATTTATAAGATGAAATCTTAAAATTATCACATTAAAAGTTAAAATTATGACATAAAAAAGTTGAAATTATGACCTAATTTTGAAAGTCAAAATTTCAACTTTTTAACTAATTTTGCCTTTTTAATCTCATAATTATGAAAAAAGTGAAAATTCAAATCTGACATGTCATAATTATGACTTAATGTCAATTTTGACTTATAATTTTGACTTATAATTTTCTTAATTGTAATTTCTTTAATTTATAATTGTGTTTTTTGTCATAATTGTGAGATTTTTGATTCATAATTGTGATTTTTTGTGTCTTAATTGTGAGATGTTTGATTCATAATTGTGAGATTTTGTGTCATAATTGTTAGCTTTTGTGTCATAAAAGCATGATGTGTCTGTGATGTGGTGTTAATGGGCGTCCGTATTTAAGCGCAGCATCTCTTTCATATTCATCTTCTGACTCATGATTGAGAAAAAGCAAAAAGGAACAGAAAGAGGGAAACGCCTCAGCTTTGAGCAAGACTGTTCTCATGATCTTACTGTCCTCTTGTGTTTTTCAGAAACGAGACGGAGACATTTATCAGGTACAATGAGTTTATGACCATCAGTGAGTCTGATAAGTGAATGACTGTGATCTAATTATGATTTATGAACATCAGAGAGTCTGATGAGTGAATGACTGTGGTCTAATTATGATTCATGACCGTCAGAGAGTCTGATGAGTGAATGACTGTGGTCTGTTTATGATTCATGACTGTCAGAGAGTCTGATGAGTGAGTGACTGTGGTCTGTTTATGATTCATGACTGTCAGAGAGTCTGATGAGTGAATGACTGTGGTCTGATTATGATTCATGACCGTCAGAGAGTCTGATGAGTGAATGACTGTGGTCTGATTATGATTCATGACTGTCAGAGAGTCTGATGAGAGAATGACTGTGGTCTGATTATGATTCATGACTGTCAGAGAGTCTGATGAGTGAATGACTGTGGTCTGTTTATGATTCATGACTGTCAGAGAGTCTGATGAGTGAGTGACTGTGGTCTGATTATGATTCATGACTGTCAGAGAGTCTGATGAGAGAATGACTGTGGTCTGATTATGATTCATGACCGTCAGAGAGTCTGATGAGTGAGTGACTGTGGTCTGATTATGATTCATGACTGTCAGAGAGTCTGATGAGTGAGTGACTGTGGTCTGATTATGATTCATGACCGTCAGAGAGTCTGATGAGTGAGTGACTGTGGTCTGATTATGATTCATGACTGTCAGAGAGTCTGATGAGTGAGTGACTGTGGTCTGATTATGATTCATGACCGTCAGAGAGTCTGATGAGTGAGTGACTGTGGTCTGATTATGATTCATGACTGTCAGAGAGTCTGATGAGTGAATGACTGTGGTCTGATTATGATTCATGACCGTCAGAGAGTCTGATGAGTGAGTGACTGTGGTCTGATTATGATTCATGACTGTCAGAGAGTCTGATGAGTGAGTGACTGTGGTCTGATTATGATTCATGACCGTCAGAGAGTCTGATGAGTGAGTGACTGTGGTCTGATTATGATTCATGACTGTCAGAGAGTCTGATGAGTGAGTGACTGTGGTCTGATTATGATTCATGACTGTCAGAGAGTCTGATGAGAGAATGACTGTGGTCTGATTATGATTCATGACCGTCAGAGAGTCTGATGAGTGAGTGACTGTGGTCTGATTATAATTCATGACTGTCAGAGAGTCTGATGAGTGAGTGACTGTGGTCTGATTATGATTCATGACTGTCAGAGAGTCTGATGAGAGAATGACTGTGGTCTGATTATGATTCATGACTGTCAGAGAGTCTGATAAGTGAGTGACTGTGGTCTGATTATGATTCATGACCGTCAGAGAGTCTGATGAGAGAATGACTGTGGTCTGTTTATGATTCATGACCGTCAGAGAGTCTGATGAGTGAGTGACTGTGGTCTGATTATGATTCATGACTGTCAGAGAGTCTGATGAGTGAATGACTGTGATCTGATTATGATTTATGACCATCAGAGAGTCTGATGAGTGAGTGACTGTGGTCTGATTATGATTCATGACTGTCAGAGAGTCTGATAAGTGAGTGACTGTGGTCTGATTATGATTCATGACCGTCAGAGAGTCTGATGAGTGAATGACTGTGGTCTGTCTATGATTCATGACTGTCAGAGAGTCTGATGAGTGAGTGACTGTGGTCTGATTATGATTCATGACTGTCAGAGAGTCTGATGAGTGAATGACTGTGGTCTGATTATAATTCATGACCGTCAGAGAGTCTGATGAGTGAATGACTGTGGTCTGATTATAATTCATGACCGTCAGAGAGTCTGATGAGTGAATGACTGTGGTCTGATTATAATTCATGACTGTCAGAGAGTCTGATGAGTGAATGACTGTGGTCTGATTATAATTCATGACTGTCAGAGAGTCTGATGAGTGAATGACTGTGGTCTGATTATAATTCATGACTGTCAGAGAGTCTGATGAGTGAATGACTGTGGTCTGATTATAATTCATGACTGTCAGAGAGTCTGATGAGTGAATGACTGTGGTCTGATTATAATTCATGACTGTCAGAGAGTCTGATGAGTGAATGACTGTGGTCTGATTATAATTCATGACTGTCAGAGAGTCTGATGAGTGAATGACTGTGGTCTGATTATAATTCATGACCGTCAGAGAGTCTGATGAGTGAATGACTGTGGTCTGATTATAATTCATGACCGTCAGAGAGTCTGATGAGTGAATGACTGTGGTCTGATTATAATTCATGACTGTCAGAGAGTCTGATGAGTGAATGACTGTGGTCTGATTATAATTCATGACTGTCAGAGAGTCTGATGAGTGAATGACTGTGGTCTGATTATAATTCATGACTGTCAGAGAGTCTGATGAGTGAATGACTGTGGTCTGATTATAATTCATGACTGTCAGAGAGTCTGATGAGTGAATGACTGTGGTCTGATTATAATTCATGACTGTCAGAGAGTCTGATGAGTGAATGACTGTGGTCTGATTATGATTCATGACTGTCAGAGAGTCTGATGAGAGAATGACTGTGGTCTGTTTATGATTCATGACTGTCAGAGAGTCTGATGAGTGAGTGACTGTGGTCTGATTATGATTCATGACTGTCAGAGAGTCTGATGAGTGAATGACTGTGGTCTGATTATAATTCATGACCGTCAGAGAGTCTGATGAGTGAATGACTGTGGTCTGATTATGATTCATGACTGTCAGAGAGTCTGATGAGTGAATGACTGTGGTCTGTTTATGATTCATGACTGTCAGAGAGTCTGATGAGTGAATGACTGTGGTCTGATTATAATTCATGACTGTCAGAGAGTCTGATGAGTGAATGACTGTGGTCTGATTATGATTCATGACTGTCAGAGAGTCTGATGAGAGAATGACTGTGGTCTGTTTATGATTCATGACTGTCAGAGAGTCTGATGAGTGAGTGACTGTGGTCTGATTATGATTCATGACCGTCAGAGAGTCTGATGAGTGAATGACTGTGGTCTGATTATAATTCATGACCGTCAGAGAGTCTGATGAGTGAATGACTGTGGTCTGATTATAATTCATGACCGTCAGAGAGTCTGATGAGTGAATGACTGTGGTCTGTTTATGATTCATGACTGTCAGAGAGTCTGATGAGAGAATGACTGTGGTCTGTTTATGATTCATGACTGTCAGAGAGTCTGATGAGTGAGTGACTGTGGTCTGATTATGATTCATGACCGTCAGAGAGTCTGATGAGTGAGTGACTGTGGTCTGATTATAATTCATGACCGTCAGAGAGTCTGATGAGTGAATGACTGTGGTCTGATTATAATTCATGACCGTCAGAGAGTCTGATGAGTGAATGACTGTGGTCTGATTATGATTCATGACTGTCAGAGAGTCTGATGAGAGAATGACTGTGGTCTGTTTATGATTCATGACTGTCAGAGAGTCTGATGAGTGAGTGACTGTGGTCTGATTATGATTCATGACCGTCAGAGAGTCTGATGAGTGAGTGACTGTGGTCTGATTATGATTCATGACCGTCAGAGAGTCTGATGAGTGAGTGACTGTGGTCTGATTATAATTCATGACTGTCAGAGAGTCTGATGAGTGAATGACTGTGGTCTGTTTATGATTCATGACTGTCAGAGAGTCTGATAAGTGAATGACTGTGGTCTGATTATGATTCATGACCGTCAGAGAGTCTGATGAGTGAATGACTGTGGTCTGTTTATGATTCATGACTGTCAGAGAGTCTGATGAGTGAGTGACTGTGGTCTGATTATGATTCCTGACTGTCAGAGAGTCTGATGAGTGAATGACTGTGGTCTGATTATGATTCATGACTGTCAGAGAGTCTGATGAGTGAGTGACTGTGGTCTGATTATGATTCATGACCGTCAGAGAGTCTGATGAGTGAGTGACTGTGGTCTGATTATGATTCATGACCGTCAGAGAGTCTGATGAGTGAGTGACTGTGGTCTGATTATGATTCATGACTGTCAGAGAGTCTGATGAGTGAGTGACTGTGGTCTGATTATGATTCATGACCGTCAGAGAGTCTGATGAGTGAGTGACTGTGGTCTGATTATGATTCATGACTGTCAGAGAGTCTGATGAGTGAATGACTGTGGTCTGTTTATGATTCATGACTGTCAGAGAGTCTGATGAGTGAATGACTGGTCTGATTATGATTCATGACCGTCAGAGAGTCTGATGAGGGAATGACTGTGGTCTGATTATGATTCATGACTGTCAGAGAGTCTGATGAGTGAATGACTGTGGTCTGTTTATGATTCATGACTGTCAGAGAGTCTGATGAGTGAATGACTGTGGTCGGATTATGATTCATGACTGTCAGAGAGTCTGATGAGTGAATGACTGTGGTCTGTTTATGATTCATGACTGTCAGAGAGTCTGATGAGTGAATGACTGTGGTCTGATTATGATTCATGACTGTCAGAGAGTCTGATGAGTGAATGACTGTGGTCTGATTATGATTCCTGACTGTCAGAGAGTCTGATGAGTGAATGACTGTGGTCTGATTATGATTCATGACTGTAAGAGAGTCTGATGAGTGAATGACTGTGGTCTGTTTATGATTCATGACTGTCAGAGAGTCTGATGAGTGAATGACTGTGGTCTGTTTATGATTCATGACTGTCAGAGAGTCTGATGAGTGAATGACTGTGGTCTGATTATGATTCATGACTGTCAGAGAGTCTGATGAGTGAATGACTGTGGTCTGATTATGATTCCTGACTGTCAGAGAGTCTGATGAGTGAATGACTGTGGTCTGATTATGATTCATGACTGTCAGAGAGTCTGATGAGTGAATGACTGTGGTCTGATTATGATTCATGACTGTCAGAGAGTCTGATGAGTGAATGACTGTGGTCTGTTTATGATTCATGACTGTCAGAGAGTCTGATGAGTGAATGACTGTGGTCTGATTATGATTCATGACCGTCAGAGAGTCTGATGAGTGAATGACTGTGGTCTGATTATGATTCATGACTGTCAGAGAGTCTGATGAGTGAATGACTGTGGTCTGTTTATGATTCATGACTGTCAGAGAGTCTGATGAGTGAGTGACTGTGGTCTGATTATGATTCATGACTGTCAGAGAGTCTGATGAGTGAGTGACTGTGGTCTGATTATGATTCATGACCGTCAGAGAGTCTGATGAGTGAATGACTGTGGTCTGATTATGATTCATGACTGTCAGAGGGTCTGATGAGTGAGTGAGTGTGGTCTGATTATGATTCATGACCGTCAGAGAGTCTGATGAGTGAGTGACTGTGGTCTAATTATGATTCATGACTGTCAGAGAGTCTGATGAGTGAATGACTGTGGTCTGTTTATGATTCATGACTGTCAGAGAGTCTGATGAGTGAGTGACTGTGGTCTGATTATGATTCATGACCGTCAGAGAGTCTGATGAGTGAATGACTGTGGTCTGATTATGATTCATGACTGTCAGAGAGTCTGATGACTGAATGACTGTGGTCTGTTTATGATTCATGAGTGTCAGAGAGTCTGATGAGTGAGTGACTGTGGTCTGATTATGATTCATGACCGTCACAGAGTCTGATGAGTGAATGACTGTGGTCTGATTATGATTCATGACTGTCAGAGAGTCTGATGAGTGAATGACTGTGGTCTGATTATGATTCATGACTGTCAGAGAGTCTGATGAGTGAATGACTGTGGTCTGTTTATGATTCATGACTGTCAGAGAGTCTGATGAGTGAGTGACTGTGGTCTGTTTATGATTTATGAACATCAGAGAGTCTGATGAGTGAATGACTTTGGTCTGATTATGATTCATGACTGTCAGAGAGTCTGATGAGTGAATGACTGTGATCTAATTATGATTTATGAACATCAGAGAGTCTGATGAGTGAATGACTGTGGTCTAATTATGATTCATGACTGTCAGATAGTCTGATGAGTGAATGACTGTGGTCTAATTATGATTCATGACTGTCAGAGAGTCTGATGAGTGAATGACTGTGGTCTGATTATGATTCATGACCGTCAGAGAGTCTGATGAGTGAATGACTGTGGTCTAATTATGTTTCATGACTGTCAGAGAGTCTGGTGACTGAATGACTGTGGTCTGTTTATGATTCATGACTTTCAGAGAGTCTGATGAGTGAATGACTGTGGTCTGATTATGATTCATGACTGTCAGAGAGTCTGATGAGTGAATGACTGTGGTCTGATTATGATTCATGACCGTCAGAGAGTCTGATGAGTGAATGACTGTGGTCTGATTATGATTCATGACCGTTAGAGAGTCTGATGAGTGAATGACTGTGGTCTGTTTATGATTCATGACCGTCAGAGAGTCTGATGAGTGAATGACTGTGGTCTGATTATGATTCATGACTGTCAGAGAGTCTGATGAGTGAATGACTGTGGTCTGATTATGATTCATGACCGTCAGAGAGTCTGATGAGTGAATGACTGTGGTCTGATTATGATTCATGACCGTCAGAGAGTCTGATGAGTGAATGACTGTGGTCTGATTATGATTCATGACTGTCAGAGAGTCTGATGAGTGAATGACTGTGGTCTGATTATGATTCATGACCGTCAGAGAGTCTGATGAGTGAATGACTGTGGTCTGATTATGATTCATGACCGTTAGAGAGTCTGATGAGTGAATGACTGTGGTCTGTTTATGATTCATGACTGTCAGAGAGTCTGATGAGTGAGTGACTGTGGTCTGTTTATGATTTATGAACATCAGAGAGTCTGATGAGTGAATGACTTTGGTCTGATTATGATTCATGACTGTCAGAGAGTCTGATGTGAGAATGACTGTGGTCTAATTATGATTTATGAACATCAGAGAGTCTGATGAGTGAATGACTGTGGTCTGTTTATGATTTATGACCGTCAGAGAGTCTGATGAGTGAATGACTGTGGTCTGTTTATGATTCATGACTATCAGAGAGTCTGATGAGTGAGTGACTGTGGTCTGATTATGATTTATGACCGTCAGAGAGCCTGATGAGTGAATGACTGTGGTCTGTTTATGATTCATGACTGTCAGAGAGTCTGATGAGTGAGTGACTGTGGTCTGTTTATGATTCATGACTGTCAGAGAGTCTGATGAGTGAATGACTGTGGTCTGATTATGATTTATGAACATCAGAGAGCCTGATGAGTGAATGACTGTGGTCTGTTTATGATTCATGACTATCAGAGAGTCTGATGAGTGAGTGACTGTGGTCTGTTTATGATTTATGACCGTCAGAGAGTCGGATGAGTTAATGACTGTGGTCTGTTTATGATTCATGACTGTCAGAGAGTCTGATGAGTGAATGACTGTGGTCTGTTTATGATTTATGACCGTCAGAGAGTCTGATGAGTGAATGACTGTGGTCTGATTATGATTCATGGCTGTCAGAGAGTCTGATGAGTGAATGACTGTGATCTGATTATGATTCATGACCGTCAGAGAGTCTGATGAGTGAATGACTGTGGTCTGATTATGATTCATGACTGTCAGAGAGTCTGATGAATGAATGACTGGGGTCTGATTTTGATTCACGACCGTCAGAGAGTCTGATGAGAGAATGACTGTGGTCTGTTTATGATTCATGACTGTCAGAGAGTCTGATGTGAGAATGACTGTGGTCTGTTTATGATTCATGACTGTCAGAGAGTCTGATGAGAGAATGACTGTGGTCTGATTATGATTTATGACCGTCAGAGAGTCTGATGAGTGAGTGACTGTGGTCTGATTATGATTCATGACAGTCAGAGAGTCTGATGAGTGAGTGACTGTGGTCTGTTTATGATTCATGACCGTCAGAGAGTCTGATGAGAGAAGGACTGTGGTCTTATTATGATTCATGACTGTCAGAGAGTCTGATGAGAGAATGACTGGGGTCTGTTTATGATTCATGACTGTCAGAGAGTCTGATGAGTGAGTGACTGTGGTCTAATTATGATTCATGACTGTCAGAGAGTCTGATGAGAGAATGACTGTGGTCTGTTTATGATTTATGACCGTCAGAGAGTCTGATGAGAGAATGACTGTGGTCTGTTTATGATTCATGACTGTCAGAGAGTCTGATGAGTGAATGACTGTGGTCTGATTATGATTTATGACCATCAGAGAGTCTGATGAGAGAATGACTGTGGTCTGATGATGATTCATGACCATCAGAGAGTCTGATGAGTGAATGATTGTGGTCTGATTATGATTTATGAACATCAGAGAGAATGTTCTATAACTTTATAACTTTACTCCACCTACGATTTATGACTGTCAGATAGTCTGATGAGTGAAGGACTGTTGTCTGATTATGATTCATGTCTGTCAGAGAGTCTGATGAGTGAATGACTGTGATCTGATTATGATTCATGACCGTCAGAGAGTCTGATGATAGAATGACTGTGATCTGATTATGATTCCTGACCGTCAGAGAGTCTGATGAGTGAATGACTGTGATCTGATTATGATTACTGACCATCAGAGAGTCTGATGAGTGAATGATTGTGGTCTGATTATGATTTATGACCGTCAGAGAGTCTGATGAGAGAATGACTCTGATCTGATTATGATTCCTGACCGTCAGAGAGTCTGATGAGTGAATGACTGTGATCTGATTATGATTCCTGACCATCAGAGAGTCTGATGAGTGAATGATTGTGGTCTGATTATGATTTATGACCATCAGAGAGTCTGATGAGTGAATGACTGTGATCTGATTATGATTCCTGACCATCAGAGAGTCTGATGAGTGAATGATTGTGGTCTGATTATGATTTATGACCGTCAGATAGTCTGATGAGTGAAGCACTGTGGTCTGATTATGATTCATGACTGTCAGAGAGTCTGATGAGTGAATGACTGTGATCTGATTATGATTCATGACCGTCAGAGAGTCTGATGATAGAATGACTGTGATCTGATTATGATTCCTGACGACCGTCAGAGAGTCTGATGAGTGAATGACTGTGATCTGATTATGATTACTGACCATCAGAGAGTCTGATGAGTGAATGATTGTGGTCTGATTATGATTTATGACCGTCAGAGAGTCTGATGAGAGAATGACTGTGATCTGATTATGATTCCTGACCGTCAGAGAGTCTGATGAGTGAATGACTGTGATCTGATTATGATTCCTGACCATCAGAGAGTCTGATGAGTGAATGATTGTGGTCTGATTATGATTTATGACCATCACAGAGTCTGATGAGTGAATGACTGTGATCTGATTATGATTCCTGACCATCAGAGAGTCTGATGAGTGAATGATTGTGGTCTGATTATGATTTATGACCGTCAGATAGTCTGATGAGTGAATGACTGTGGTCTGATTATGATTCATGACTGTCAGAGAGTCTAATGAGTGAATGACTGTGATCTGATTATGATTCCTGACCATCAGAGAGTCTGATGAGTGAATGATTGTGGTCTGATTATGATTTATGACCGTCAGATAGTCTGATGAGTGAATGACTGTGGTCTGATTATGATTCATGACTGTCAGAGAGTCTGATGAGTGAATGATTGTGGTCTGATTATAATTTATGACTGTCAGAGAGTCTAATGAGTGAATGACTGTGATCTGATTATGATTCCTGACCATCAGAGAGTCTGATGAGTGAATGATTGTGGTCTAATTATGATTTATGAACATCAGAGAGAATGTTCTATAACTTTATAACTTTACTTCACCTACGATTTATGACTGTCAGAGAGTCTGATGAGTGAATGACTGTGGTCTGATTATGATTCATGACTGTCAGAGAGTCTGATGAGAGAATGACTGTGGTCTGATTATGATTCATGACTGTCAGAGAGTCTGATGAGTGAATGACTGTGGTCTGATTATGATTCATGACCGTCAGAGAGTTTGATGAGTGAATGACTGTGGTCTGATTATGATTCATGACTGTCAGAGAGTCTGATGAGTGAGTGACTGTGGTCTGATTATGATTCATGAAAGTCAGATAGTTTGATAAGTGAGTGACTGTGGTCTGATTATGATTTATGACCGTCAGAGAGTCTGATGAGATAATGACTGTGGTCTGATTATGATTCATGACTGTCAGAGAGTCTGATGAGTGAGTGACTGTGGTCTGATTATGATTCATGACTGTCAGAGAGTCTGATGAGAGAATGACTGTGGTCTGATTATGATTCATGACCGTCAGAGAGTCTGATGAGAGAATGACTGTGGTCTGTTTATGATTCATGACTGTCAGAGAGTCTGATGTGAGAATGACTGTGGTCTGTTTATGATACATGACCGTCAGAGAGTCTGATGAGAGAATGACTGTGGTCTGATTATGATTTATGACCGTCAGAGAGTCTGATGAGATAATGACTGTGGTCTGTTTATGATTTATGACCGTCAGAGAGTCTGATGAGTGAATGAATGTGGTCTGATTATGTTTCATGACTGTCAGAGAGTCTGATGATTGAGTGACTGTGGTCTGATTATGATTCATGACAGTCAGAGAGTCTGATGAGTGAATGACTGTGATCTGATTACGATTCCTGACCATCAAAGAGTCTGATGAGTGAATGATTGTGGTCTAATTATGATTTATGAACATCAGAGAGAATGTTCTATAACTTTATAACTTTACTTCACCTACGATTTATGACTGTCAGAGAGTCTGATGAGTGAATGACTGTGGTCTGATTATGATTCATGACTGTCAGAGAGTCTGATGAGAGAATGACTGTGGTCTGATTATGATTCATGACTGTCAGAGAGTCTGATGAGTTAATGACTGTGGACTGATTATGATTCATGACCGTCAGAGAGTTTGATGAGTGAATGGCTGTGGTCTGATTATGATTCATGACTGTCAGATAGTCTGATGAGTGAATGACTGTGGACTGATTATGATTCATGACCGTCAGAGAGTTTGATGAGTGAATGACTGTGGACTGATTATGATTCATGACCATCAGAGAGTTTGATGAGTGAATGACTGTGGTCTGATTATGATTCATGACCGTCAGAGAGTCTGATGAGAGAATGACTGTGGTCTGTTTATGATTCATGACTGTCAGAGAGTCTGATGTGAGAATGACTGTGGTCTGTTTATGATTCATGACCGTCAGAGAGTCTGATGAGAGAATGACTGTGGTCTGATTATGATTTATGACCGTCAGAGAGTCTGATGAGAGAATGACTGTGGTCTGATTATGATTTATGACCGTCAGAGAGTCTGATGAGTGAATGACTGTGGTCTGTTTATGATTTATGACCATCAGAGAGTCTGATGAGTGAATGACTGTGGTCTGATTATGATTCATGACTGTCAGAGAGTCTGATGAGTGAGTGACTGTGGTCTGTTTATGATTCATGACTATCAGAGAGTCTGATGAGAGAATGACTGTGGTCTGTTTATGATTTATGACCGTCAGAGAGTCTGATGAGTGAGTGACTGTGATCTGATTATGATTCATGACAGTCAGAGAGTCTGATGAGTGGGTGACTGTGGTCTGTTTATGATTCATGACTGTCAGAGAGTCTGATGAGAGAATGACTGTGGTCTGTTTATGATTTATGACTGTCAGAGAGTCTGATGAGAGAATGACTGTGGTCTGATTATGATTCATGACTGTCAGAGAGTCTGATGAGAGAATGACTGTGGTCTGTTTATGATTCATGACTGTCAGAGAGTCTGATGAGTGAGTGACTGTGGTCTGATTATGATTCATGACTGTCAGAGAGTCTGATGAGAGAATGACTGTGGTCTGATTATGATTCATGACTGTCAGAGAGTCTGATGAGAGAATGACTGTGGTCTGTTTATGATTTATGTCCGTCAGAGAGTCTGATGAGTGAATGACTGTGATCTGATTATGATTCCTGACCATCAGAGAGTCTGATGAGTGAATGATTGTGGTCTTGATTATAATTTATGACTGTCAGATAGTCTGATTAGTGAATGACTGTGGTGTGATTATGATTCATGACTTTCAGAGAGTCTGATGAGTGAATGACTGTGGTCTGATTATGATTCATGACTGTCAGAGAGTCTGATGAGTGAGTGACTGTGGTCTGATTATGATTCATGAATGTCAGATAGTTTGATACGTGAGTGACTGTGGTCTGATTATGATTTATGACCGTCAGAGAGTCTGATGAGATAATGACTGTGGTCTGATTATGATTCATGACTGTCAGAGAGTCTGATGAGTGAGTGACTGTGGTCTGATTATGATTCATGACTGTCAGAGAGTCTGATGAGAGAATGACTGTGGTCTGATTATGATTCATGACCGTCAGAGAGTCTGATGAGAGAATTACTGTGGTCTGTTTATGATTCATGACTGTCAGAGAGTCTGATGTGAGAATGACTGTGGTCTGTTTATGATACATGACCGTCAGAGAGTCTGATGAGAGAATGACTGTGGTCTGATTATGATTTATGACCGTCAGAGAGTCTGATGAGATAATGACTGTGGTCTGTTTATGATTTATGACCGTCAGAGAGTCTGATGAGTTAATGAATGTGGTCTGATTATGTTTCATGACTGTCAGAGAGTCTGATGAGTGAGTGACTGTGGTCTGATTATGATTCATGACAGTCAGAGAGTCTGATGAGTGAATGACTGTGATCTGATTATGATTCACGACCGTCAGAGAGTCTGATGAGTTAGTGACTGTGGTCTGTTTATGATTCATGACTGTCAGAGAGTCTGATGAGAGAATGACTGTGGTCTGTTTATGATTTATGACCGTCAGAGAGTCTGATGAGTGAGTGACTGTGATCTGATTATGATTCATGACAGTCAGAGAGTCTGATGAGTGGGTGACTGTGGTCTGTTTATGATTCATGACTGTCAGAGAGTCTGATGAGAGAATGACTGTGGTCTGTTTATGATTTATGACCGTCAGAGAGTCTGATGAGAGAATGACTGTGGTCTGATTATGATTCATGACTGTCAGAGAGTGATGAGAGAATGACTGTGGTCTGTTTATGATTCATGACTGTCAGAGAGTCTGATGAGTGAGTGACTGTGGTCGGATTATGATTCTTGACTGTCAGAGAGTCTGATGAGAGAATGACTGTGGTCTGATTATGATTCATGACTGTCAGAGAGTCTGATGAGAGAATGACTGGGGTGTGATTATGATTTATGGCCGTCAGAGAGTCTGATGAGTGAATGATTGTGGTCTGATTATGATTCATGACTGTCAGATAGTCTGATGAGTGAGTGACTGTGGTCTGATAATGATTTATGGCCGTCAGATAGTCTGATGAGTGAGTGACTGTGGTCTGATTATGATTCCTGACCATCAGAGAGTCTGATGAGTGAGTGACTGTGGTCTGATTATGATTCATGACCGTCAGAGAGTCTGATGAGAGAATGACTGTGGTCTGATTATGATTCATGACTGTCAGATAGTCTGATGAGTGAGTGACTGTGGTCTGATTATGATTCCTGACCATCAGAGAGTCTGATGAGTGAATGATTGTGGTCTGATTATGATTTATGAACATCAGAGAGAATGTTCTATAACTTTATAACTTTACTCCACCTACGATTTATGACTGTCAGATAGTCTGATGAGTGAATGACTGTGGTCTGATTATGATTCATGACTGTCAGAGAGTCTGATGAGTGAATGACTGTGATCTGATTATGATTCCTGACCATCAGAGAGTCTGATGAGTGAATGATTGTGATCTGATTATGATTTATGACCGTCAGAGAGTCTGATGTGTGAATGACTGTGATCTGATTATGATTCCTGACCATCAGAGAGTCTGATGAGTGAATAATTGTGGTCTGATTATGATTTATGACCGTCAGATAGTCTGATGAGTGAATGACTGTGGTCTGATTATGATTCATGACTGTCAGAGAGTCTGATGAGTGAATGACTGTGGTCTGATTATGATTCATGACTGTCAGAGAGTCTGATGAGTGAGTGACTGTGGTCTGATTATGATTCATGACCGTCTGAGATTCTGAAGAGTGAATGACTGTGGTCTGATTATGATTCCTGACCATCAGAGAGTCTGATGAGTGAATGACTCTGGTCTGATTATAATTTATGACTGTCAGATAGTCTGATGAGTGAATGACTGTGGTCTGATTATGATTCATGACTGTCAGAGAGTCTGATGAGTGAATGACTGTGGTCTGATTATGATTCATGACTGTCAGAGAGTCTGATGAGTGAATGACTGTGGTCTGATTATGATTCATGACCGTCAGAGAGTTTGATGAGTGAATAACTGTGGTCTGATTATGATTCATGACTGTCAGAGAGTCTGATGAGTGAATCATTGTGGTCTAATTACGATTTATGAACATCAGAGAGAATGTTCTATAACTTTATAACTTTACTTCACCTACAATTTATGACTGTCAGAGAGTCTGATGAGTGAATGACTGTGGTCTGATTATGATTCATGACTGTCAGAGAGTCTGATGAGAGAATGACTGTGGTCTGATTATGATTCATGACTGTCAGAGAGTCTGATGAGTGAATGACTGTGGTCTGATTATGATTCATGACCGTCAGAGAGTTTGATGAGTGAATAACTGTGGTCTGATTATGATTCATGACTGTCAGAGAGTCTGATGAGTGAATCATTGTGGTCTAATTATGATTTATGAACATCAAAGAGAATGTTCTATAACTTTATAACTTTACTTCACCTATGATTTATGACTGTCAGAGAGTCTGATGAGTTAATTACTGTGGTCTGATTATGATTCATGACTGTCAGAGAGTCTGATGAGTGAGTGACTGTGGTCTGATTATGATTTATGACTGTCAGATAGTCTGATGAGTGAATGACTGTGGTCTGATTATTATTTATGACCGTCAGAGAGTCTGATGAGTGAATGACTGTGGTCTGATTATGATTCATGAACATCAGAGAGAATGTTCTATAACTTTATACTTTATCATTTATAACTTTACTTCACCTATGATTTATGACTGTCAGATAGTCTGATGAGTGAATGGCTGTAGTCTGATTATGATTCATGACTGTCAGATAGTCTGATGAGGGAATGACTGTGGTCTGATTATGATTCATGACTGTCAGAGAGTCTGATGAGTGAATGACTGTGGTCTGATTATGATTTATGACCATCAGAGAGTCTGATGAGAGAATGACTGTGGTCTGATGATGATTCATGACCATCAGAGAGTCTGATGAGCGAATGACTGTGGTCTGATTATTATTTATGACCGTCAGAGAGTCTGATGAGTGAATGACTTTGGTCTGATTATGATTCATGACCGTCAGAGAGTCTGATGAGTGAATGACTGTGGTCTGATTATGATTCATAAATGTCAGATAGTTTGAGGAGTGAGTGACTGGGGTCTGATTATGATTTATGGCCGTCAGAGAGTCTGATGAGTGAATGATTGTGGTCTGATTATGATTCATGACTGTCAGAGAGTCTGATGAGTGAATGACTTTGGTCTGATTATGATTCCTGACCATCAGAGAGTCTGATGAGTGATTGACTGTGGTCTGATTATGATTCATGAATGTCAGATAGTTTGAGGAGTGAGTGACTGGGGTCTGATTATGATTTATGGCCGTCAGAGAGTCTGATGAGTGAATGATTGTGGTCTGATTATGATTCATGACTGTCAGATAGTCTGATGAGTGAGTGACTGTGGTCTGATAATGATTTATGGCCGTCAGATAGTCTGATGAGTGAGTGACTGTGGTCTGATTATGATTCCTGACCATCAGAGAGTCTGATGAGTGAGTGACTGTGGTCTGATTATGATTCATGACCGTCAGAGAGTCTGATGAGAGAATGACTGTGGTCTGATTATGATTCATGACTGTCAGATAGTCTGATGAGTGAGTGACTGTGGTCTGATTATGATTCCTGACCATCAGAGAGTCTGATGAGTGAATGATTGTGGTCTGATTATGATTTATGAACATCAGAGAGAATGTTCTATAACTTTATAACTTTACTCCACCTACGATTTATGACTGTCAGATAGTCTGATGAGTGAATGACTGTGGTCTGATTATGATTCATGACTGTCAGAGAGTCTGATGAGTGAATGACTGTGATCTGATTATGATTCATGACCGTCAGAGTGTCTGATGAGAGAATGACTGTGATCTGATTATGATTCCTGACCGTCAGAGAGTCTGATGAGTGAATGACTGTGATCTGATTATGATTCCTGACCATCAGAGAGTCTGATGAGTGAATGATTGTGGTCTGATTATGATTTATGACCGTAAGAGAGTCTGATGAGAGAATGACTGTGATCTGATTATGATTCCTGACCGTCAGAGGGTCTGATGAGTGAATGACTGTGACCTGATTATGATTTATTACCGTCAGAGAGTCTGATGAGTGAATGACTGTGATCTGATTATGATTCCTGACCATCAGAGAGTCTGATGAGTGAATGATTGTGGTCGGATTATGATTTATGACCGTCAGAGAGTCTGATGTGTGAATGACTGTGATCTGATTATGATTCCTGACCATCAGAGAGTCTGATGAGAGAATGATTGTGGTCTGATTATGATTTATGACCGTCAGATAGTCTGATGAGTGAATGACTGTGGTCTGATTATGATTCATGACTGTCAGAGAGTCTGATGAGTGAATGACTGTGGTCTGATTATGATTCATGACTGTCAGAGAGTCTGATGAGTGAGTGACTGTGGTCTGATTATGATTCATGACCGTCAGAGATTCTGATGAGTGAATGACTGTGGTCGGATTATGATTCCTGACCATCAGAGACTCTGATGAGTGAATGACTGTGATCTGATTATGATTCCTGACCATCAGAGAGTCTGATGAGTGAATGATTGTGGTCTGATTATAATTTATGACTGTCAGATAGTCTGATGAGTGAATGACTGTGGTCTGATTATGATTCATGACTGTCAGAGAGTCTGATGAGTGAATGACTGTGGTCTGATTATGATTCATGACTGTCAGAGAGTCTGATGAGTGAGTGACTGTGGTCTGATTATGATTCATGACCGTCAGAGAGTCTGATGAGTGAATGACTGTGATCTGATTATGATTCCTGACCATCAGAGAGTCTGATGAGTGAATCATTGTGGTCTAATTATGATTTATGAACATCAGAGAGAATGTTCTATAACTTTATAACTTTACTTCACCTACGATTTATGACTGTCAGAGAGTCCGATGAGTGAATGACTGTGGTCTGATTATGATTCATGACTGTCAGAGAGTCTGATGAGAGAATGACTGTGGTCTGATTATGATTAATGACTGTCAGAGAGTCTGATGAGTGAATCACTGTGGTCTGATTATGATTCATGACCGTCAGAGAGTTTGATGAGTGAATGACTGTGGTCTGATTATGATTCATGACTGTCAGAGAGTCTGATGAGTGAATGACTGTGGTCTGATTATGATTCATGACCGTCAGAGAGTCTGATGAGAGAATGACTGTGGTCTGCTTATGATTCATGACTGTCAGAGAGTCTGATGTGAGAATGACTGTGGTCTGTTTATGATTCATGACCGTCAGAGAGTCTGATGAGAGAATGACTGTGGTCTGCTTATGATTCATGACTGTCAGAGAGTCTGATGTGAGAATGACTGTGGTCTGTTTATGATTCATGACCGTCAGAGAGTCTGATGTGAGAATGACTGTGGTCTGTTTATGATTCATGACCGTCAGAGAGTCTGATGAGATAATGACTGTGGTCTGTTTATGATTTATGACCGTCAGAGAGTCTGATGAGTGAATGACTGTGGTCTGATTATGATGCATGACTGTCAGAGAGTCTGATGAGTGAGTGACTGTGGTCTGTTTATGATTCATGACTGTCAGAGAGTGTGGTGAGAGAATGACTGTGGTCTGATTATGATTTATGACCGTCAGAGAGTCTGATGAGATAATGACTGGTCTGTTTATGATTTATGACCATCAGAGAGTCTGATGAGTGAGTGACTGTGATCTGATTATGATTCATGACAGTCAGAGAGTCTGATGAGTGAGTGACTGTGGTCTGTTTTATTATTCATGACTGTCAGAGAGTCTGATGAGAGAATGACTGTGGTCTGATTATGATTTATGACCGTCAGAGAGTCTGATGAGAGAATGACTGTGGTCTGATTATGATTCATGACTGTCAGAGAGTCTGATGAGAGAATGACTGTGGTCTGTTTATGATTCATGACTGTCAGAGAGTCTGATGAGTGAGTGACTGTGGTCTGATTATGATTTATGACCGTCAGAGAGTCTGATGAGAGAATGACTGTGGTCTGAATATGATTCATGACTGTCAGAGAGTCTGATGATGGAATGATTGTGGTCTGATTATAATTTATGACTGTCAGATAGTCTGATGTGAGAATGACTGTGGTCTGTTTATGATTCATGACCGTCAGAGAGTCTGATGAGAGAATGACTGTGGTCTGATTATGATTTATGACCGTCAGAAAGTCTGATGAGAGAATGACTGTGGTCTGATTATGATTCATGACCGTCAGAGAGTCTGATGAGTGAGTGACTGTGGTCTGTTTATGATTCATGACTGTCAGAGAGTCTGATGAGAGAATGACTGTGGTCTGTTTATGATGTATGACCGTCAGAGAGTCTGATGAGTGAGTGACTGTGGTCTGTTTATGATTCATGACTGTCAGAGAGTCTGATGAGAGAATGACTGTGGTCTGATTATGATTTATGACCGTCAGAGAGTCTGATGAGTGAGTGACTTTGGTCTGTTTATGATTCATGACTGTCAGAGAGTCTGATGAGAGAATGACTGTGGTCTGTTTATGATTTATGACCGTCAGAGAGTCTGATGAGTGAGTGACTGTGGTCTGTTTATGATTCATGACTGTCAGAGAGTCTGATGAGAGAATGACTGTGGTCTGATTATGATTTATGACCGTCAGAGAGTCTGATGAGATAATGACTGTGGACTGTTTATGATTTATGACCGTCAGAGAGTCTGATGAGAGAATGACTGTGGTCTGATTATGATTTATGACCGTCAGAGAGTCTGATGAGTGAGTGACTGTGATCTGATTATGATTCATGACAGTCAGAGAGTCTGATGAGTGAGTGACTGTGGTCTGATTATGATTCATGACTGTCAGAGAGTCTGATGAGAGAATGACTGTGGTCTGATTATGATTCATGACTGTCAGAGAGTCTGATGAGAGAATGACTGTGGTCTGATTATGATTCATGACTGTCAGAGAGTCTGATGAGAGAATGACTGTGATCTGATTATGATTCCTGACCGTCAGAGAGTCTGATGATTGAATGACTGTGATCTGATTATGATTCCTGACCATCAGAGAGTCTGATGAGTGAATGATTGTGGTCTGATTATAATTTATGACTGTCAGATAGTCTGATTAGTGAATGACTGTGGTCTGATTATGATTCATGACTGTCAGAGAGTCTGATGAGTGAGTGACTGTGGTCTGATTATGATTCATGACTGTCAGAGAGTCTGATGAGAGAATGACTGTGGTCTGATTATGATTCATGACTGTCAGAGAGTCTGATGAGAGAATGACTGTGGTCTGTTTATGATTTATGACCGTCAGAGAGTCTGATGATTGAATGACTGTGTTCTGTTTATGATTCCTGACCATCAGAGAGTCTGATGAGTTAATGACTGTGATCTTATTATGATTCCTGACCATCAGAGAGTCTAATGAGTGAATGATTGTGGTCTAATTATGATTTATGAACATCAGAGAGAATGTTCTATAACTTTATAACTTTACTTCACCTACGATTTATGACTGTCAGAGAGTCTGATGAGTGAATGACTGTGGTCTGATTATGATTCATGACTGTCAGAGAGTCTGATGAGTGAGTGACTGTGGTCTGATTATGATTTATGACTGTCAGAGAGTCTGATGAGTGAATGACTGTGATCTGATTATGATTTATGACCGTCAGAGAGTCTGATGAGAGAATGACTGTGGTCTGCTTATGATTCATGACTGTCAGAGAGTCTGATGTGAGAATGACTGTGGTCTGTTTATGATTCATGACCGTCAGAGAGTCTGATGTGAGAATGACTGTGGTCTGTTTATGATTCATGACCGTCAGAGAGTCTGATGAGATAATTACTGTGGTCTGTTTATGATTTATGACCGTCAGAGAGTCTGATGAGTGAATGACTGTGGTCTGATTATGATTCATGACTGTCAGAGAGTCTGATGAGTGAGTGACTTTGGTCTGTTTATGATTCATGACTGTCAGAGAGTGTGGTGAGAGAATGACTGTGGTCTGATTATGATTTATGACCGTCAGAGAGTCTGATGAGATAATGACTGTGGTCTGTTTATGATTTATGACCATCAGAGAGTCTGATGAGTGAGTGACTGTGATCTGATTATGATTCATGACAGTCAGAGAGTCTGATGAGTGAGTGACTGTGGTCTGTTTTATTATTCATGACTGTCAGAGAGTCTGATGAGAGAATGACTGTGGTCTGATTATGATTCATGACTGTCAGAGAGTCTGATGAGAGAATGACTGTGGTCTGTTTATGATTCATGACTGTCAGAGAGTCTGATGAGTGAGTGACTGTGGTCTGATTATGATTCATGACTGTCAGAGAGTCTGATGAGAGAATGACTGTGGTCTGATTATGATTCATGACTGTCAGAGAGTCTGATGAGAGAATGACTGTGGTCTGATTATGATTCATGACTGTCAGAGAGTCTGATGAGAGAATGACTGTGGTCTGTTTATGATTTATGACCGTCAGAGAGTCTGATGAGTGAATGACTGTGATCTGATTATGATTCCTGACCATCAGAGAGTCTGATGAGAGAATGACTGTGGTCTGATTATGATTCATGACTGTCAGAGAGTCTGATGATGGAATGATTGTGGTCTGATTATAATTTATGACTGTCAGATAGTCTGATGTGAGAATGACTGTGATCTGTTTATGATTCATGACCGTCAGAGAGTCTGATGAGAGAATGACTGTGATCTGTTTATGATTCATGACCGTCAGAGAGTCTGATGAGTGAATGACTGTGATCTGATTATGATTCCTGACCATCAGAGAGTCTGATGAGAGAATGACTGTGGTCTGTTTATGATTCATGACCGTCAGAGAGTCTGATGAGAGAATGACTGTGGTCTGATTATGATTTATGACCGTCAGAGAGTCTGATGAGATAATGACTGTGGTCTGTTTATGATTTATGACCGTCAGAGAGTCTGATGAGAGAATGACTGTGGTCTGATTATGATTTATGACCGTCAGAGAGTCTGATGAGTGAGTGACTGTGGTCTGTTTATGATTCATGACTGTCAGAGAGTCTGATGAGAGAATGACTGTGGTCTGATTATGATTCATAACTGTCAGAGAGTCTGATGAGAGAATGACTGTGATCTGATTATGATTCCTGACCGTCAGAGAGTCTGATGAGTGAATGGCTGTGGTCTGATTATGATTCATGACCGTCAGAGAGTCTGATGAGAGAATGACTGTGGTCTGCTTATGATTCATGACTGTCAGAGAGTCTGATGAGAGAATGACTGTGGTCTGATTATGATTTATGACCGTCAGAGAGTCTGATGAGTGAGTGACTGTGGTCTGATTATGATTTATGACCGTCAGAGAGTCTGATGAGTGAATGACTGTGGTCTGTTTATGATTTATGACCGTCAGAGAGTCTGATGAGAGAATGACTGTGGTCTGTTTATGATTTATGACCGTCAGAGAGTCTGATGAGAGAATGACTGTGGTCTGATTATGATTTATGACCGTCAGAGAGTCTGATGAGTGAGTGACTGTGATTTGATTATGATTCATGACAGTCAGAGAGTCTGATGAGTGAATGACTGTGGTCTGATTATGATTCATAACTGTCAGAGAGTCTGATGAGAGAATGACTGTGATCTGATTATGATTCCTGACCGTCAGAGAGTCTGATGATTGAATGACTGTGGTCTGATTATAATTTATGACTGTCAGATAGTCTGATTAGTGAATGACTGTGGTCTGATTATGATTCATGACTGTCAGAGAGTCTGATGAGTGAGTGACTGTGGTCTGATTATGATTCATGACTGTCAGAGAGTCTGATGAGAGAATGACTGTGATCTTATTATGATTCCTGACCATCAGAGAGTCTGATGAGTGAATGATTGTGGTCTAATTATGATTTATGAACATCAGAGAGAATGTTCTATAACTTTATAACTTTACTTCACCTACGATTTATGACTGTCAGAGAGTCTGATGAGTGAGTGACTGTGGTCTGTTTATGATTTATGACCGTCAGAGAGTCTGATGATTGAATGACTGTGATCTTATTATGATTCCTGACCATCAGAGAGTCTGATGAGTGAATGATTGTGGTCTTATTATGATTTATGAACATCAGAGAGAATGTTCTATAACTTTATAACTTTACTTCACCTATGATTTATGACTGTCAGAGAGTCTGATGAGTGAATGACTGTGATCTGATTATGATTTATGACCGTCAGAGAGTCTGATGAGTGAATGACTGTGGTCTGATCAGTGTGTGTTGTTTCTCAGGATCTGGGCCGTCGTGATCAGGACACCTACGACACTCTTCATGGGATGAAGAAGAAGGCTCTGCCCTGAGAACACCCGCATGCTTTCTACATAATTAAGCTTTGTTAATGTCCAGTTCTGCTCTGTTGTCATTGTTTGACGTCGTTAATCTGTACAATGTGTGTGTAAGGCTCTCAATGCCAATTAATATAGTAACGTTATATTTCTAACTTGAACAGTGTCCAATAATATTCCTTGTTACTGTATAAGATGAGTAAAAAACATTTCTAATTTAAATAAAAGACTTTCTTAAATCCGTCTCTGTTCTAGTTATCATGTCTTTTTTAAATATACATTTGACCAGCAGGTGTCGCAATAAAACAGTTGGGAAATGTTTATTGGGAAATAAACTAAATAATTAACTCCTGGTCAAAACTAACAACTATTTCAATCAGCTTTGATACACCACGTGACTAATCAAATTAGAAGAACACAAATAACTCCTGCATAAATATACATTTGTGTTATTTAAATGTATTTAGATTATATTAATGATAAAATAAATTTTAAAAATTACAAATTACTTATGAAATAATAATAATAACAATAATATTAAATCTTTACTATAAAGTAAAAACAAACTTTGTATATCTCTATATATTAGAGTTTAAATAATTTGTGGGTATGTTAATAAAATGTCAAGAATTTGCTTCTGAACTGGTTTGTCCTGTTCATTTCTACTTTAGAAAACACCAAACCAAACAAAAGCCACGAATTCCTCAAACTTCACTTCCAAACAGCTTCAGAGAGTTTTCTAGAAATCACTTCAAATCCCCCACAGAGAGTTCTGATTTCAAGAGAAAATAAAAAAGGTTATAGTTTAGTGCACAAAGCAAAGGTCAGTAGCGAGGGAGTGTGCGCGCACGTGCGCGTGCCCAGTGGTGGGTGGAGCCCACGTGAACACGCAGGTGTGTGAACGCTCACCTGAACACAGACTTCAAACAGAGTTAATCATGAGTTTATCAGCCTCTGGATCTTCATGTAGAAACTCAGCTTGTATTCTGTTTTTATTTCTTTAATGCTGACAAATGTCGGATCTTAAGAACAGAGTTTAACATGGATGAACAGAAAAGCGCATGAGAACATGAGGAATACAGTGATATAATAAAGCAGAAAGATGACGAAACTACTGAACTACGTCTGTGTGATGGTCTTTTCAT
The DNA here is from genome assembly GCA_026230005.1 of Gila orcuttii. Classification (NCBI taxonomy): domain Eukaryota; kingdom Metazoa; phylum Chordata; class Actinopteri; order Cypriniformes; family Leuciscidae; genus Gila; species Gila orcuttii. The sequence goes on along the minus strand of JAPDVR010000008.1, from coordinate 621,543 downwards.
TGATGGGTAAGTCGAAAAACTCAAAAACTGCTGAGGACTCGAGTAGTGTGTGTTAGTTAGTTAGTCAGTTAGTTAGGTTATATATTTGTAAATTACGGTAACACTTTACTATATGTTTTTTTTTGTTGTTAAGACATTGCTAACATTAAGTAATCAGTTTATTAATTTACTAATGCATTGTTGAAATCAAAAGTTTCATCTGTTAGCATTAGTTAATGCATTGATTGACATGACAATAAACCGTTGTGGTTTTATTAATAAACGGCTACAAAGTTGAATAAATACTGCAAAAAACCAACTGAAACCAGCCACACGCATAGTTGTGTTTCGGTGTGTGTGTGTGGTTGATTGCTATGTGGTGCAGTGACATTCTTTTGTCATTAAAGTACAACGAGCCTCAAAAACCATTACTCACCGATTTATGACTGTCGTGGAGGAAATATGTGCAGAACTGTGTGTGTGTGTGTGAGAGAGAGTGAATGACTGTATTTATTTATTTATTTATTTAAAAAAGGGACATAGTACATTAATCAACATGTATGCATGTAAATGTAACCAAGGCGACAGTGGCAAGGAACCAAAACTCAATCAGTGGCCGAATGGAGAAAAAACCCTTGTGTGAATTATGATTCAGGAGCATTACAGGTCAGAGGTCAGATTGGATAGGAACATTATATTATGCAGTTCATCTGGTTGAAGACCGGAGTCATCACGCGCGTATGGAGAGTTTGTTGAGGATCAGTGCCGATGCTGTCGTGTCGATGAGAGTCTAGTGGACACAAGCTCTGCTGGCACTTCAGGGATGTGTTGTGGACGTGTCCAGGCTCAGGTCCACCATCTGATCTGGATCCGGCCCGGGTCCGGCTGACTACAGTTAACCTCGGAATAAACAGAAAGACTAACATTAGCTTAGAAACCATTCTTCTTATGATGTGGCGAGTACATCAGGTGTTATAGGAAGAAAGTTTCCTACGTGGAATTATACAATCTGCTCTAATTGAACCTCTAGTTAGTGTGTGTGTGTGTGTGTGTGTGTGATGGGTAGGGTTAGTGTTAGAGGATAGAATATACAGTTTGTACAGACAGTATAAAAACCATTACGCCAATGGAGGTCCTCACAAGTATAGCAAAACAGACATGTGTGTGAAGTTAAAGGCATGTATTGTTATTTTAAACGTGTGGCGTGTCAATGTGTTTGTGTTCACTGTGTGTGTGTTTGTGTTCAGTGTGTTTGTGTTCAGTGTGTGTGTGTCAGCTGAGACAAAGACAAACAATAACCGGAACTGCAAGATGACATTCTCTCGCTGTCTCACTTTCTTCTGCTTTCCGTCTCATTTTCTCACTTTGAATTGCAAGTTTCTGCTGGTTTTGCTTCAAGATGATTTTACATTAAACATGAAGTGGAGATCCAACAGTTCCAAAATCAGCAGAAATATCCTTCAAATCAAACCTACTAGTATATAGAGTGATTAACATGGCATAGACTGAGTATAAACGGTTTAAAAGAGATCTCAGTCTCTGCTCAGATACTGAAGTTGAACATTTCTCTGCGGCTTCACTATTATCATTATTTACTGCATGAAAACTAGTGACTTGTCTGAGTGAGTTTTGATTCACTTTTATGTTGATATGTAAATTAAACCTGACTGAGAACTTTACTCGAAACATAATGTCCTCTGTAACGCCGACTGTATACATATCTGATCATAATTTACCAACATGATCTGATAAACCTGTTGCACTCGATCTTCTCCCGTCCTTCTGTCTCTGAGTGAGTTTATACTCTTTTATCAAGTAAAAGTCTTTTATTTTAACTGTACAAACGAGCTTCACGAGTCTTTCTGTGGCAAACCTGAGCTGATTTTATCAAGTAAACGTAAGAATAACTTTGATATTGTCGGTAATATTTCAACTGCACTGAAGCAGCTTCGGTTTAACTGATTATCCATCATCATTTTATAGAAAAATCATGAGTATCAAATATGATCATCAGGCTTTTGAGGAAGGTTTATTTGTTCATCTCTCAATCATCATTGTATTGCATTGCATTATACATTTTTTAAACTACAGAGATCACAAAACTAAGCATTTAAATATCATCTTACTAAGACATATTATTGGCAGATAGTTGATATTTATATGC
>JAPDVR010000008.1:589400-611900 GCA_026230005.1 Gila orcuttii | reverse complement strand
GCGAGAGTGAGCGAGAGTGAGCGAGAGTGAGCGAGAGTGAGCGAGAGTGCGAGTGAGCGTGAGAGTGAACGAGAGAGTGAGAGTGAGAGTGAGCGTGAGAGTGAACGTGAGAGTGAACGAGAGAGTGAGCGTGAGAGTGAACGAGAGAGTGAGAGTGAGCGTGAGAGTGAACGAGTGAGAGTGAGCGAGAGTAAGCGTGAGAGTGAACGAGAGTGAGAGTGAGTGAGCTTGAGAGTGAGAGAAGGAACATTTGTGTATGGGAGGCCGTATGAGACGAAATCCATTGAAACACTTGCAATACACATTGAAAACTTGTGATACACATTGAAACACTTGCGCGTACGCACATGTGAAACACTATATATCTGTGCATATATATGAAAGACATGCGGTTACAAACTCTTTGCATATACCCTGTTATTGCCCACGCACTGTTGTACCTGTAAAAAGACTGCACTTTCAAACATTCCCGCGTGTGAGAGAGCATAAACATTTGTAGAGTGTCCGGAAGTTGTTTCATTGCAACCGGAAGTTAGAGCTCAGATATTCTCCACATATATGGCTCCTTCCAAACTCACTCACGTGTTATCGACAACTCTGACAAAATTTTTAAGTTTCTTTCGCGTGTCCTTCAGTGCATAGAATGTTTACAAACTGACCCTGCAGTCCCATACTTTCCTGAACTAGAGCACCATATACGGACAGTTCGTTCAATTACGAGTGTAGTTACTCGTGCGGGAGGCCAGGGGTCTGAAGAATGCATTATTGTTCTGGAGTCATTATATCATAATAATTCAGTTTCTAAATGAACTAAACTCCCGGTTGCTATGAAATGACTTCCGGACACACCAGAAATGTTTATGCTCTCTCACACGCGAGAATGCTTGAAAGTGCAATCTTTGTACAGGTACAACAGTACGTGGGCAATAACAGGGTATATGCAAAGAGTTTGTAACCGCATGTCTTTCATATATATGCACAGATATATAGTGTTTCACATGTGCGTACGCGCAAGTGTTTCAATGTGTATCACAAGTTTCTATGTGTATTGCAAGTGTTTCAATGGGTTTCGTCTCATACAGCCTCCCATATTTGTGGCTCATGTTTCACAATGCAAACAATCTTAATAGTCCTCATTCCTCAGGCTTTACTTTACTCTCTCAGTGTGTGAGTGACATGGACATGCATTCTGGTGATTCATCATTAAATCACCTCTCATTCAAAGAAGCGCAAACACACACACAAGATCATTTCCCCCGCAGCAGTTCTGTCAAATGACCCGATGGAAACACTGTCATGTATTGTGTTGTGACGTGTGTCTGTCACCTAGAGATGTTTGTCATGATGGATGTTTTCAAAGGTGTATTGTGTTGACTAGAGCAACTCGCGTCTGCCGTCTGTGTCAATGTGAAGTTGAACTGCTTTAAACAATAGTTCACACAAAAATAAACTCTTCTGCCATTATTTACTCACCCGCATGTCATTTCAGACTCTTTTTTTTTAGCACAAAGGTGCTCATTTTTGCATACAATGGCAGTGAATGATAACAGACAATAGTCAATATAACTAATGAACTTTATTCACGTCTTCTGAAGTCATATGATCTTTTGTGTGGAGAACTGACACAAATTGAACATGTTGTTCACTGTAAAGCTTGAGTTGAGAGCAGAAACGCTGTTGGTTTGGAACCGGTGCTATTTTAGTATTTTTTTTTAGTTAAGTATAATACTGTGGTTTGGAAATGACAAGCGGGTGATTCAATGTTGACAATTTTACAGGTTCTTGGGATTGAACATACAGTCAAGACAAACTTTATTCAGACTCCTTCAACATTTCTCACATTATCAGTTTATTCGCTATAGTTTATAAAATGGTAATAAAATATGACAAGAACGTCCTTCTGTTAGACTCTCACACATGAATTATGTTGAATATCTGTCAGCTGTTAAATTTAACTACACAATTAGATAATACCAGTTTAGCTCAACCAATTACCAAGCAATGCTTCATGTTGTTCAGTCTGTGGTGTAAAAAGGTGCATTAGTTATTAAAGAAAAAACACTTCAGCAAAACATGATCAGCTCAAAGTGTCCGAATTATTTTTGCTCCCAAATGTTTATATGTTTACTGGTAGTCACTGTATGAAGAATATTTGGGTATAATATGTCACAGTTTACTTTATTTTGCTCTCCTCACTTACATAAATGAACTATAGTGTCCTGCACACACTAGTACAAAAAAATCTAAAAATTATATCTGGTGTCTGAATAATTTTTGGTTTGCCTGTATAGCTTTTATATATGAAAAATTATCAAATTAAATAAGAGCGGAACTCAATAGATTTGATTGGTTTTAATGGAGTCACATATTAACCAAAAGGCATTTTGTTATCTTAAATAATGCAGTTTGCCTGTTATTTTAAAAGAGGAGCAAAATTAAAAAAAAAAAAAGCAACCATTTGTTTATTTTATATACTCGTAGGAAAGAAAAACCACAGATCTTTATCTTAGACCACATTGACATTTTCATAGTTTTAAAGATCAAAGTGTAGATAAATTAAGTTTCCGTCTCCAAAAAGAAAGTAAATCTGATCTGAAACGAGTCGTCAGTAATTCAGTCTCACTTCCTGCTGAACTGGTTTGTGACTGATTTGCATAATGCCCGCCTTCTGGTCTTGATTGGCTGAACAGCGTCTCGTAGCTCCGCCCTCAAACACTGTAGTGTATCTGAGACTGGAAGTGTTTGGTTCGTGTCGAGAAGACGCTGTTTTCTGAGATTGATACGGTAAAACCCACGCCATCGTTACTGTTCGTATCACTGTGATTAAGAGCTGAGATTCAGATATGATAATGAGCGTTTGCTTTCTGACCAATCACAGCAGAGCAGCTCTCAGAGAGGCGGAGCTTAGAGAGACTGAATCTTCAAACGTAGCGTTTCAGACACTGAGAGAAAACAGCTGACGCTGCAGTGGAGATTATGAGGAAATTAAAGTGTTTTTTTGGTAGCACTTTACAACAAGGTTCATTAGTTAACATGAACTAAGAATGAACAATACATCTTCAGCATTATTAATTTCAACATTTACTAATACATTATTAAAATCAAATGTATTTGTTAACATTAGTTAATGCACTGTGAACAAACAATAAACAGCTGTATTTTTATTAACTAACATTAACAAAGATTAATGAATACGATAACTAATGAACCTTATTGTAAAGTGTTGTCGTATTTTTTAACTTGTTTGCATGTGAACCTGTTGAGACTCCAAAACAAAATAAGGAACTTTAAGGGCAGTATAGTGATTGTTTTTATGTCTTATTCTGTATTTAACTGACTGTACGTGTTCTTTGGTGTGTTTCGCCCAGCGTCTCCTGATTTCCTGAAGTATGTCCGGTTCGAGAGCTCTGACCCGACCCTCGACTCAACGCTGTTGATTCTGAACACGAAGAAAGCGGATCAGGCCACGTACACCTGCCACATCTCCACCTTTCCCTCGGGAAACTTCGACACACACATCCGCCTGACCGTCTGGAGTAAGAGCCCCTCTTTTCAGTTTCACAAGCTCCATCTCACTTCTGTTGACAAAAGGAAAGGTCTGATAATCAGTTGATCTGCTATAGCTACAATACCAAACCAACATCTGAACTAACCAGTTAAATAACTTTGGTTTAGGCTGTAAAAATGTGTTTTATGAACTGAATTGATATGATCGAGCTCAAACACTGTTGTGTGTGAATGAACGTCCAGAACACATTAAAGTTTGTGTTTTCTGTTAGAACGGTGTGTGTTAGCGGTTGCTAAGTTAATAAGTAATGATCTTTACAACGGAAGTGAATCAATCAAAACTAACTTTATCTGGACAATAACTTTATTCTAGATCTGCTGTAAAGCCTAAACAATCTCTGTTACTGTAATCTCCTATTATCACTGTAAAGCTGCTGTGAAACTCTATATTGTTAAAGCGCTGTATAAATGAAGACTTGACTTGAATCTGATCAACATGCGCTTATGCTACATTTTTCTAAATATGATAATCATTTTTTAACAAACAAGTATTCATTATTTCAATGAGCTCATTGTTTCTGCCTTTAATTATTACATTGTTTAAATAAATACATTTTTAGCTAACTGTGATTTTGTATATGTACATTTCTGAAATGCGTAACTTAGACAGTTTCCTCTGATAACAGATCACTGTAAATTGTAATATGGACTCATGCATTTTCTGTAAAGCTGCTTTGAAACGATGTGTATTGTGAAAAGCACTATACAAATAAATGTGAATTGAAAATATTATTGTAATGTAAATCATCTGTTTTCTATGTGAATATATAGTAAAGTGTAATTTATTCCTGTGATCAAAGCTGAATTTTCAGCATCATTACTCCAGTCTTCAGTGTCACATGATCCTTCAGAAATCACTATAATATGATGATTTGATGCTCAAGAAACATTTATGATTATTATCAGTGTTGAAAACAGTTATTTATATTTTTATTTCAGGATTATTTGATGATTAGAAAGTTCAAAAGAACAGCAATTATCTGAAATAGGAAGCTTTTGTAACATTAAAAACTACCGTTCAAAAGTTTGGGGTCAGTTAGAATTCTAAAAAAAATTTGGGGGGGAAAAGAAATAATAATTTTATTCATCAAGGATGAATTAAATTGATCAAAAGTTACAGTAAAGACATTTATAATGTTACAAAAGATTCTATTTTGAATAAATGCTGTTCTTTTGAACTTTCAATTCATCAAAGAATCATGACAAAAAAAACACTGATAATATGTATAATAATATGTTTTTTGAGCATCAGATCCCCATATTAGAGTGATTCCCGAAGGCTCGTTATTCTGACGAGTGAAAGCTCTTCATCTGTCGTTTCTCGTCCTCTAGTTCTGCCGATCTCGTCTCTGGATCCGGTGATCCTGCAGGAAGGCCAGTCGTTTCGCTCGGCCGCCTCGTGTCGTTCGGTCGCACACCCTGCGCCGCTGCTGTCCTGGGACACGGATGTTCCCGGCCGCTCGCAGAACCGGAGCGGCGAGGACGGGGTCGTGACCTCGGAGTTTTCCTTGCATCCGCTGCGCAGCATGAACGGCCAGAGGCTCGACTGTCTGGTGTGGCACCCAGCGCTTGACGGCCCACGCAGACTCAGCAACACACTCATCGTGCACTGTAAGCTCTCACACTCACACTCTCACACTTTCACTTTCACTCTCACACTCACACTCTCACTCGCACACTCACTCTCTCTCACACTCACTCTCACACTCACTCACTCTCACACTCACTCACTCTCTCACTCAGTCACTCTCTCTCACACTCACTCTCACAGTCACTCACTCTCACACTCTCACAGTCACTCACTCTCACAGTCACTCACTCTCACACTCTCAGTCAGTCACTCACTCTCACAGTTACTCACTCTCAAAGTCACTCACTCTCAAAGTCACTCACTCTCACAGTCACTCTCACTCACTCACACTCACTCTCACAGTCTCTCACTCACTCACACTCACTCTCACAGTCACTCACTCTCTCACTCACTCTCACTCACTCTCACTCACTCTCACTCACACTCACTCTCACAGTCACTCACTCTCACAGTCACTCACTCACAGTCACTCTCACACTCTCTCACAGTCACTCTCACAGTCACTCACTCTCTCACAGTCACTCTCACAGTCACTCTCACAGTCACTCTCACAGTCACTCACTCTCACAGTCACTCACTCACTCTCACAGTCACTCACTCACTCTCACAGTCACTCACTCACTCTCACAGTCACTCACTCACTCTCACAGTCACTCACTCTCAGTCACTCTCACACTCTCTCACAGTCACTCTCACAGTCACTCACTCTCTCACAGTCACTTTCACAGTCACTCACTCTCTCACAGTCACTCTCACACTCACTCTCACAGTCACTCACTCACTCTCACAGTCACTCACTCACTCTCACAGTCACTCACTCACTCTCACAGTCACTCACTCACTCTCACACTCAGTCACTCTCACACTCAGTCACTCTCACACTCAGTCACTCTCACACTCAGTCACTCTCACACTCAGTCACTCTCACACTCAGTCACTCTCACACTCAGTCACTCTCACACTCAGTCACTCTCACACTCAGTCACTCTCACACTCAGTCACTCTCACACTCAGTCACTCTCACACTCAGTCACTCTCACACTCAGTCACTCTCACACAGTCACTCTCACACAGTCACTCTCACACAGTCACTCTCACACAGTCACTCTCACACAGTCACTCTCACACAGTCACTCTCACAGTCACTCTCTCACACTCAGTCACTCTCTCACACTCAGTCACTCTCTCACACTCACTCACTCTCTCACACTCACTCACTCTCTCACACTCACTCACTCTCTCACACTCACTCACTCTCTCACACTCACTCACTCTCTCACACTCACTCACTCTCTCACACTCACTCACTCTCTCACACTCACTCACTCTCTCACACTCACTCACTCTCTCACACTCACTCACTCTCTCACACTCACTCACTCTCTCACACTCACTCACTCTCTCACACTCACTCACTCACTCACTCACAGTCACTCTCACTCACTCACAGTCACTCTCACAGTCACTCTCACAGTCACTCTCACAGTCACACTCACAGTCACTCTCACAGTCACTCTCACAGTCACACTCACAGTCACTCTCACAGTCACTCTCACAGTCACTCTCACAGTCACTCTCACAGTCACTCTCACAGTCACTCTCACAGTCACTCTCACAGTCACTCTCACAGTCACTCTCACAGTCACTCTCACAGTCACTCTCACACTCACTCTCACACTCACTCTCACACTCACACTCACACTCACACTCACTCTCACAGTCACTCACACTTACTCTCACTCACTCACTCACTCACTCACTCACTCAGTCACTCACACTTACTCTCACTCAGTCACTCTCACAGTCACTCTCACAGTCACTCTCACAGTCACTCACACTCACTCACTCTCACACTCACTCTCACACTCACTCTCACACTCACTCTCACACTCACACTCACACTCACTCTCACAGTCACTCTCACAGTCACTCACACTCACTCACTCTCACACTCACTCTCACACTCACTCTCACACTCACTCTCACACTCACACTCACACTCACACTCACACTCACACTCACACATGTGAGCAGAAGAGACTCTCTCAGAAACATTGAATCTTAATCATTCCAAACTGTTGAGTGGTAGTGTAAAAGTAAAGTTTTGCTGTGTGTGTCAGTTCCTCCAGACGCAGAGATTGTTGGCTCCGGCTCTTGGAGGCTGGGTCAGGTTGGGTCAGAGCTCAGATGTGCAGTGAAGGGAAACCCGCTGCCGCAGAACATCACCTGGAGCAGGTACCGGCTTCTAATCCTCACACACACACACACACACACACGGCTCTGTGTTATGGGCTGTGTTGGGCCAGATGAACATATAAAATGGATAGTAGACCCACATTTAAAAATAAAACACAAAGAACTGTGACAGTATTTCACAGAAGTAACTCGCCGAATATACAGTTTTGTAAACTTGAACACGTGCTACTAAATGTTTAAATATCGTTTATCGCAACAAACTATTACTAGTTCTTCATCAGAACTCATTGTAACAGCCTCATTTGATCCAATAATTGATTTTCTATTTTACTAAGTTTAGTATTTGGTAATTTATATTAGTTTTTAGTGTTTATTTTTTGCTATTTTAGTATTTTGTATTTATTTCTTCTATTTTAAGATTTTTTTGTATTAGTATTTAAGTATATTTTGCTATTCTAGTATTAGTATTCATTTTAGTATTTTGTATTTATTTGTGCAGTTTCATGGTTTTTAGTATTAATATTTAAGTATTTTTGTTATTTTATTATTAGTATTATTTTAGTATTTACTTTAGTATTTTTGCTATTCTAGTATTAGTATTTTAGTATTTTGTATTTATTTGTGCCATTTTATGATTTTTAGTATTAGTATTTAAGTATTTTTTGCTATTTTAGTATTTGTATATATTGTAGTATCTTGTATTTGTGTACTATTTTATTAATTTATTAAGTTATTAATTTTGTTAAAGTTTTTTTATTAATTTTAGTTTTTTGCATTTTAGTATTAGTATTTATTTGAGTATTTTGTATTTATATGTACTATTTTGCGATTTTTGTTGTTGTATTTAGACGGTATTTATTTTAGTTTTTTTTTGTGCTATTTTAGTATTAGTATTTAGTATTTATTCAAACTATTTTACGTTTTTTAGTATTAGTGTTTAGTGTTCTTCCTCAGTGTTTCTGTCTTGTTTTCCATTGCAAATTTCTAATTATTCTAAAATCAAGATACATTTAGCTACTGGAGAAGAAAAATGACTCAAGATATTAAGTCTTGTTTCAAATGTTGTGATTTTGTGCTGAAAACCAGAACAAATATCTGCTAATGGAGTCAAAAAATAATCTTGTTTTCCCTTTGAATTAAGTAAATGTTTCTTGTTTTAAGCATAACTCACTCACTTTGTTTTGATACTTCTTTCAGAAAACAAGAACTAAAATCTTAAGTAATTTTTTCTTCGCTAGTAAATGTCTTATTTTGGCTTGTTTAGATATTTGAAAAGCGAGAATCAGTTTTTCTGCAGTGTTTCACAGGTTATACGCGTCTGATCGGCTCGCGTCTGCAGAATCAGGGCGATACATCAAACACTGTTAATTGCAGTTGATGCGCTGCGTCTTTAATCCTGTGTTTCTGTGCCGGTTAAAACAATCATTACAGGACAGGAGGGTTATTTAGGGCTCAGCGTGTGTCTCGATACACACACACACACACACACCCTCTCATCGTTCAGCATCCTCTTTCTCTCTTCTCTTTCTGCATGAAACTCTCGGTTTGCAACGCGACACTGAAGCTTTTCTGTTATCCTGAAAGGAGTGTGTGAATGATGCAGTTCAGAGTCCTTTGTGATTGTGTGTTAAAGAGAAAGAAAGGAAGAGAATATATTGAGAAACACAATGAGAGTGTGAACTCTCTGCTTTTGTAAGGATTTAAGAGTTATAATAATAACCAGTCCTGAAGTTACAGACACAAACAGCAGAAGCTCGTCCTCTGATCGGCTGTGTTTCACTTCCAGGCTGAGTAATATATCATTAAACAAATACACTAAATACTAATACTAAAAGAAGTATGATATCTTCAGTGTATTTGCCGTTTGTAAGGGTGTTTTCACTCAGGTACTGTTGGAGAATGGGCTGGCGACAGGCTGTGGGAGTCACATGATACTCGGATGATAATTACAGTGAGGGTCCGAAACACGAGATCTTTTTAATGTGGTGTTTGGCGTTGTTACAGCCGCCAGATCGCCTGTGTGTGTGTGTGTGTGTGTGTGTGTGTGTGAGTGTGAGTGTGTGTGTGTGAGGCCTCGTTTACACTGCAGGTCTTGATGCCCAATTCTGTTGCCTATATCCGATTTTTTTTGACCGTCCGTTTACACATTCTTTCAATTGGCTTTATGCCCAGCTGCACTACTTCCTGAACTTCAGCCAGCTCCTTGTTTTCCTGTCTGCCATTATTGGACAAATTGATTAATTCAGGTGTGCCTGACCTCAGTAGTCATGGCAACAATAATCAGACACACCTGAATTAATCAAGTTTGCCCAATAATGGCAGACAGGAAAACAAGGAGCTGGCTGAAGTTCAGGAAGTAGTGCAGCTGGGCATAAAGCCAATTGTGACCCATATATCCGATTCATGTGTTTACACTCGCCATACTCTCTGAATCATCGCGCATGCTTAAAGCGGGTTCTTGCACAGATGGATGAACACGAGGTATGCTTGATGCTAGCTCTGCGATCTGCGAAGTTCTCCAAACATCATCATGATTTTCAGAGGTGGAAAGTAACGAATTACATTTACTCGCGTTACGTAATTGAGTAGTTTTTTTGTGTACTTCTACTTTTTAAAGTAGTTTTTAAAATCTGTAATTTTACTTTTACTTAAGTACGTTTTCTTTGAAGTATTGTACTTCGCTACATTTGAAATCATATCCGTTACTGAGTAAAAAATAATAATACAAGGAAAAAAAAAAGAAAAAAAATCACACACTACGGAAACTACTGAATTGATTGAAGGGCGGGAGAACAAACGCGCAAAAAAGGTGACGCAGACCCAGCTGAAGCTGACAGCGAAGCGCCAAGCGAATGGCGTATACGGCCAGTATGAAAAGTAGAAAAAAGCGTGGTTGTCCTCGAGGATAGATATCCAATTTGCAAAAAATGTGGACGCAAAGTGGCTGCAAAAAGAGGATATAGGACACCATCCCTCCTGCAGATAAAGGTATGTCCCGATTTACCTGATGCAAAGGGAATCCCGGAATCCAGTCATGAAAATGGAATTCACATAATGCAGATGTCACGTAAAACATGCAAAATAATGAATGGATGAATACATGGAAAGTAGAACTGTGCAATAAATCCAATCGCTACATGGTCTGTGAATATTTAAGCTAAGCACAATGTAAATATATAACCCTATTTGTTCTGCTGAGCTGCGTTTGTCTACTACATACTCAAGTAGCATACTCGTGACGTTCATGGTGTTTTCAGCGTCTCACAAACAATTTGAGGATATGAATACATGAACATTTCCAGAGCTACTCTGAGAGAACGCCTAATGAGCATTTTCATCATTTTATTTGAGAAAAACCATTGTCAAATACACTTTGAAACAGGTCTTCACTACAACCCGTCAAAATAAAAGTTTGGTTTTACTAGGAGAAATTATGACAGAAATATATTACTATTGTAGGCATACAATAGAACGTACTTCTCAAAATAATAATAATAACAACAATAATAATACATTTTATTTAAACATTATTTAAAGGAATATTTTTTTTGTCCATGGTTTAATTTAGTTAATCTGTTTTTGCAGCGCTTCCCCAAAAAATAAAAGGACACAAGTTTAAATTTACATTTGATTACCACCGTTTTTGATAATATATTTGGATTAAATCATAAAAAGAAACATTAATTTTCTGAATAAAATACATTTCATAGGACAATATTATTCTTAAACATTTTAATAAATTATTAATGTTAAAAATAAGTTGTTAATCTAATTCATTATCAATTATTGAATTTAATTGATTAGACATGTTTTATTGAAATTTCAATAAACAAACAAATTATTTCAAGTTTGTTATAATAAAAGCACTTGTTCAACCAAAAAAAAATAATTTTTTCATTAATTTAACTGTCATTTTAACTGATGATAATAATAATAATACCCATAATTGAATAATACAGTTTATTTATTTAACAATTGATTAATACTGTAAACCGTGATATTTTCTGAGACGTTACCATACTGTGAAAATCTTATACCATTACAACCCTACACGGGAGGGTCCCCCACACCACCCCCGCAGTTAAAAAAGTAACTCAGTAACTTTTACTCTGAGTAAATTTTAAATGAGCTACTTTTTACTTTTACTTGAGTAGATTTTTAGACCGGTACTTTTACTTGTACTTAAGTAAAATTTCATTGAAGTAGTAGTACTTTTACTTGAATAGAATATTTTATTACTCTTTCCACCTCTGATGATTTTGAGGCTGAGGAAAAGCATCATCATTGCAGCTGCGCATGTGCTTGTGTGCGAGAGATCTCAGGACTGCTGGGAACATACAACACGATCTCATAAAAGTGCACATCTACACCATTAATTTTATTTCTCGTGCCAAAAATAGTTTTTGCGTGCATGATACACACTGTAAACCCCTTGGGTAGGATTAGGGCTGTGGAGTCTGTGCGTATTACACGCTATAGGCTAAAGTGCGTATATGCACGCAAAAACAATTTTTGGCGTAAACGGCTCGAGAAATAAAATTCGTGCTATATACGCACTTTCATGAGATCGTGGCGGGCTTTAACGAGGAGCAGTGGGTCTATAGCATAATGAGCAAGCCAAGCCTCGATATGTTGTCACACTCCTCTCCTACGACAACACGTTTCGTAGATGCGCGTCGGGTTTCTCTCGTCATAAAAACCGCGGAGACACTAATGCCTCAGAAAACCCCATCTGCCTGTTTACAAGACAGTCGCATTGGCACATATTTGATTTATATCTGATTTATTTCCACATATGAACGAGGCCTGAAACCGATCTCTAAATATCCGAATGCATGAGTTTTTTTTCATGTTTACACTCAAAGAACACATCGATCTGTGTCACATATGAGCAAACAATCGGAATTGGGTCACATTTCACTGACAGTGTAAACAAGGCCTGAGTGAGCGCGTATGAGTGAGTGTAAGTAATCAGCAAAATTTTTAAATGCTTACAATGTTTAATAGGGAGCCAATGCAGTGTTGACAGAACCGGGCTAATATGGTCATACTTCCTGGTTCTGGTAAGAACTCTAGCGGCTGCGTTTTGGACCAGCTGTAGTTTGTTTATTAAGCGTGCAGGGCAACCACCCATAATAGCATTACAATAATCTAACCTTGATGTCATGAACGCATGAACTAATTGTTCCGCATTTTTTAATTGAGAGCATATGTCGTAATTTATATATATTTTTAAGATATGCAGTTTTACAGATACTAGACACGTGACTCAACGCTGACGAGGACTTGACAGAGCAGCATGAAGTGTTAGACAGTATTCTAGGTTATTACGTGAGGAAGTTTTTTGTCCAATAATTAGAAACTCTATTTTTTCAGAATTTAGTAGGAAATTACTAGTCATCCAGTTTTTTATATCAGCTATGCATTCCGTTAATTTTGTGGATTGGTAAGTTTCGTCAGAGCGTGAAGAAATATAGAGCTGAGTATCATCAGCATAACAGTGAAAACTAATGCCATGTTTCCTAATGATATCTCCTAAGGGTAGCATGTAAAGAGTGTGTGTGTGTGTGTGTGTGTGTGTGTGTGTGTGAGTGTAGCATGTACAGAGTGTGTGTGTGTGTGTGTGAGTGTAGCATGTACAGAGTGTGTGTGTGTGTGTGTGAGTGTAGCATGTACAGAGTGTGTGTGTGTGTGTGTGAGTGTAGCATGTACAGAGTGTGTGTGTGTGTGTGTGAGTGTAGCATGTACAGAGTGTGTGTGAGTGAGTGTGTGTGTGTGTGAGTGTAGCATGTACAGAGTGTGTGTGAGTGAGTGTGTGTGTGTGTGTAGCATGTACAGAGTGTGTGTGAGTGAGTGTGTGTGTGTGTAGCATGTACAGAGTGTGTGTGAGTGAGTGTGTGTGTAGCATGTACAGAGTGAACAGCAATGGTCCTAGTACTGAGCCTTGTGGTACACCATACTGAGTGTGTGTGTCAGTATCGGTGTGTGTGTGTCGGTATCAGGGTGTGTCCTAATCTTGTCTGAGGATATTTAAAGACACCTACAGCAGATTCAACACTGACACTAATGGAGGAAGTGAAAATCAGCTCTCATGCTCACTTAGAACAAGGCATATTATAGTGATTTCTGAAGGATCATGTGACACTGAAGACTGGAGTAATGATGCTGAAAATTCAGCTTTGATCACAGGAATAAATTACACTTTACTATATATTCACATAGAAAACAGATGATTTACATTGTTGGATTCATTAAAAAAGTGAAGCATGTGTTTGTCCTTGTTTTGTATTGCTTTAAAACACGATACAGATGATAAACTGACACTGACTGCAGTGTGTGTGTGTGTGTGTGTGTGTGTGTGTGTGTGTGTGTGTCAGGCAGGACGGCCGTCTGCCGGAGGGTGTGTCGGTTCAGAGAGAGAGGCTGGTGTTCGCTCAGCCGCTGAACGTGTCGGATGAGGGTCTGTACGTCTGCCAGACTGGGAACATCGTGGGAACCGCGAAAGCCCAGTTTAAACTGGAGATCGGACGTGAGATCGAGCGTAGGTGTTACATCTAATAATGACACATTCAGAACAAATGACACACACTTGATCAACGAACCGCATGGGTTTCCCACACAACTTACATCATATTAATGTCACTGAATGATGACCATACAAGGACAGACTCGATCTGTCAAAGTTCAGCTCAGAAAAAATCAAGATTATTTTTTCTGACTCCATTGGCAGATATTTGTCTTGTTTGAAGCACAAACTCACTTCATTTTGATACATTTTTATTTGATTGATTGAAGTTTATTTCGAGCACAAAAAAAAGTGTGTATATATATATATATATATATATATATGCACACACACATACATGCATATCTATACATATACATTACAAATAATAACTACACACATATATGTATATACACTCATATATACACATTACAATTATGATACACATCCACACACATTATTTACACATATAATACCTGTTTAAAAGGGAGTGTAAAGAAGTAGAACTTATTTGCTCCCACCTCCAATTATTCCCTTATGCTGCCATTATCTGTTAAATTAATATTAATTTATGTGATATTATTATATTTATACACAAAATACCCAATTACATTATGATCATCTCAATAGTCACAATAATGCAATGTAATAATCCTTATTATGATAAACATTCAAATATGTCCCAGTATTTATAATAATCACATAATATATAAAATATCTTCAGTTATTTTGCTTCTTCTCCAGTAAATATATCTTGATTTATGAATGTTTAGATATTTGTGCTGGAAAACAAGACCGAAACACTGAGGAAGATGATTTTTGCAGTGTATTTTCAGCGTATGGTGAAGTGTGTATAAATAGATGTACCAACATCAGCAGAAATGTGTTTAAAATAACAAGAAGGATGTTTGATTCTGGAAACATTTCTGTTTTTAATGTTGTGGCCCGTCTCAGTTTTTCTCTGGATTTTTGCGCTGTTATTACAACACAACCCAAGCGTCTTTGACTTCCTCATAATGATCTTCTCCAGTGTAAATTTAGATCTTAATCATAGACAACAGTGACTCAGAAAACAATTGAAACTCCGCCTTCGTTTAATAAAAAAAAAAGAGCTTCCACATTCATTTACTCAACATGTCAACTCTCACGATTCTGCTGCCCCATGTGGTGGAAATTAAATAATTAAATTAAATAATGAAATAAAATAATTTAATTTACTTATTTAAATTTTTATTTTATTTAATAATATTTTATTTTATTTAATTATTTAAATTTTCATTTTTAAGATACTACAAAATAATAGGGTAAATAATTTAACTAATAGATATCTCTAGATTATTTACAGTACATTAAGACAATTGTTTTGTATTACAGGTTTTTTTGAAAAATTGTTTAAATATGCAAATGAAGCATTGTCTAATTAAATATGCACTCATGTGCGTACATTTCCATACAGAAATCTGAATATTGGATAGTTAGGCTCAAAAGTTAGATTTTTTTTGACATAGAGGAGTTTGGAAATAAATCAGAAAATATTGTCAACAAAAAAAATAAATACATTTCATCATATTCTCAGGAATAAAATGATGTAGAAATCATGAGAATGATATATGAACAACCTTCAGAATATAGATATGAATGAAACTGTAAAGTGTGGTGTGTGAACAGAGATTTCTGACTCTGGCTTTACAGATCGACTGCAATAAAACTGTGTATTTTGGATGTTTTCCTTCCACTAGTCTGAAAGAAGACAAGTTATGGAAGCAAACCCAAAATCTTAAAATGTATCAGTGCATGAAAACACTGGTTTTCTTCTGGGAACGAACACGTCACAATATTCCTCATTATAATAATTCATGCGCAGAATAAAGGGGCGGGGCCTGGTTGAGTTAGTTAGTAGTGTGTTAAACTGGTGGTTATGGTAAGGGGCGGGACATTTCCCAAACGCACTCGAAGCACTCGACCAATCACAACACACTGATCCAGCCGACCAATCAGAGCACAGTGTGCTTTTCAGGAGGAGGGGCTTCATAGAGACAGGAAGTAAACAGAGCGTTACTGACAGACTGGGAAGAGAGGAGCCGCAACAATGGAGAATATGAGGAAAAACCTGTTCTAGTAGAGCCTGAAAACAACAGCTAGACTGGCCTAATAGATCCTCTTTAAAGGTGCAGTGTGTAATATTTAGGAGGATCTGTTGACAGAAATGCAATATCATAAACATAACTATGTTTTCAGTGGTGTATAAAGACGTTACATAATGAAGCGTTATGTGTTTATTAGCTTATAATGAGCCGTTTCTGTCTACACACACACCGCGGGTCTCCTTACAGCGACATGTTTCTACGGTGGCCCTGAACGGACAAACGCGTTTCGTCACTATGTTGTTCTTCGTGTAAAGAAGCTGCTAAAGTCAGCGAATAAAACACTGACACAATGATGAACAAGTAACAATAATATTCGCAATAACATATCGTTTTACTGAATAATTAAGTAAACCTAATTTCTTAATTTATCTTTGTAAAGAAACCTCATTGTTTAACTGGCTACTCTCTGCTGTCTCAGACGACGACATCACTTCCTGTCGGCCAGCGTAACTTCTGTTGGGTGCGATTCACAACCTCACCACTACATGCCGCTAAAACTTACACACTGCACCTTTAAATGAACTCAACAGCTGATTTGTTGGTTATTCTCAGGACGTGTCAGTGAATTGTCGGAGCTGATGAAGAGCCCATCGGAGACGCAGCTCATCATCGCGGGGGCGTCAGTCGTCGGGACTCTAGTGCTCGTCGTTGTGATCACCATCGTCTTCGTCAACTGTCACCTCAGACGCAAGAACAAGAAGCTGAAAAGGGCGCTCAGCGCGAGAACGTGAGTCCGTGACCTTTCACCTTGTGTTTATGTGAAGATGAAGATGATGAGGGTGTTTGTGTCTCAGGCTGGAGATGACCAGTCTGTCGAGGCAGGTGTCGATGAGGAGACTCAACTCCATCTCGGACCCCAGGACTGCGGTACTGTCACATTCATACCTTCAGTTTAAGTGTCTTGTCTTTTTATTAGTTTTGTGGTTTTGTTTAATATTGCTATTTAGGTTTCATTTAATTTATTTATTCATTTTATTTCAATATTTCAGCTATTATAATAAAACAGAAATATTCTATTCAGATTTTATATTCACCACAGAATCAAAATAAATAAATAAATTATATACAGCATAAAAAAGTTTTTTTGTGCATTGTGACATTATTTTCTTATTACTGTAATGCAAAAAAATTGGCAACCCCTTTACTTCAGTCCCTTATATAAAATATGCATTATAAAAGTATTTTATACGTTAATTATGCACCTTATATACATAATAATACTAATTCCAACGCCTTTAGAAAGGATAATACAGTTAAAGACATAAAAAACAACAAAGAAATCTCCAAATATTATAATACATCTTAAAATTATTTATGAAAAGATAAAATGCATTATAACATACATTATGAATACCTTTATAACACATTTAACATAAAGGGTTTAAGTAACAAAATGTCAGTGTAAAGTATTTATAAATTAGTTAACATTTATTTTCTGTTTTTATTTTTATGAGAATCTAATAAGAATCATATTTGAGAATACTTGGAAATAACAAAACAAAAAAAGAAATAGTAATTTTTAATGAGATTGTGGAGCGAAATTCTTAATTCTCTTGAAAATAATGTCGTCATTTGAAGAAAACACTGATATTCATGTGTGTCTGCTGTTATTCCTGAAATTCACCACAAAATCTAAAGAAAGAAATCATATTCTGCATTAAATGCATTAAGATTTTTGTTTTGCATTGTGACATTATTTTCATGATTATTTAGATATTTAGAAATAATATTGTTGCATTGTGACATTCATGTTAATTTAGAAAGCATTGTAATATTCTTAATGCTATGATGCAAAAACAAATTGTTAGTGTAAAGTACTGATTTAATTCTAAAATTATAGTATTTTATTTGGATAAGAATAAGAATCATATTTGAGAATGAGAATTAAACAAAAATCCATGAGTAACATAATTGTTTTTAATTCTCATCACAATGTGAAAATGTGTCTTACAAAAATAGGATTATTTCTTTTCATTTGTTTTAGTGTAAAAGTGTGTGTTTTAGTGTGACATTCTTTATTCCATTAAAGTCCCCCTGAAGTCAATAATTTTATCCCTTAAAACTCATCTTTGATCACCAAAATGACATATTTAAACGTTTTTTTCTTTAAAAAAACATCTTCATGCCTTAAAATATCTTGAATGTAACTCGACACCCTTGCCTCATTTAGTATGCGTGGTTCTATGAATATGCAAATGAGCCCCGCCTCCACTCAGAATCAGAATCAGAAAGAGCTTTATTGCCAAGTGTGCTTGCACACACAAGGAATTTGTTTTGGTACTGAGGCTTCCAGTGGACAAATACAAATACAACAAGAAACAATACTACAAATTATAAGAATAAAAAATATAAATATATGAGAATAAAAGTATCACAGTTGGGTTTAGTCAGAATAGACATTTCCAGATTTACAGATTATGAACATATTTACAGTGTTTTGAATATTATAAATAAATAAATCTACATATAAGTATCACCTGAGTTGTAGGATATTGCACTAAACAGTGGGAGTATTGCACTTAAGGCATATGCCTTGTGAGGAGTGTTAACTGTTCAGGAGGGAAATGGCCTGTGGGAAGAAACTGTTCCTGTGCCGAGATGTTCTTGTGGCCAGTGATCTGAGTCGCCGTCTTGATGGTAACAGTTCAAACAGGAGGTGTCCAGGGTGAGTGGAGTCTGTGATGATTTTACCTGCTCTCTTCCTCACTCTGGAAGAGTACAGGTCCTGGAGGGTTGGCAGGGGGGCACCAATAATCCTCTCCGCAGTCCGGACTGTCCGTTGTAGTCTCCTGATGTCTGATTTTGTTGTCCTGATGTCACCATTGTTGTTTTGATTGCTTAGATCATTTGCTCGATTGCTTTTGTCCGTCTCGCTGCCTGCTGTGAGTTTGTTTGCGTCGTGGCTGTCTAAGCCTCGTATTAGCTACGTATTTCCTTCTGTTTTTCCGTATTTCTCTCTTTATTCTGTTCTGAACCATCATTTAACTCATAATTACAACTCGGAGTGTTGGCCAGACGCGTCTCAAGCCATTATACGGCTGGAACCGCAAATACGGTTTGAGCATTGGTTGTTGGTCGTAGAGCGAGACACCGCTTCACTGCTGTTCGCCCTGCGATCGACTGCTTTTGTCAGCCTCGTTGCCTGCTGTGAGTTTGTTTGTTTTCCCGTCTATCGTGCGTCTACATTACACCCATACCACTAAAAAGACGTTTTTTTACCCAAGACTTGAGTCATAAATTAGTATAAATATTAATAGCATCACTGGTTGCATCATTGCTAACTTACTGTACATCTGTTAAAATGGCGAATATGTCAGGTGTATGTTGTCTACCTTTTGGTGCAGATGAGAACAGATCTGAATTGCTCGCGGTGCAGTCTGAATTAGAAGCTGTAGAAAAGCAGATCCGTGACCTTCTAGAGAGACAAGCTGAGCTGAGAGACCGGCGCTTAGCTCTTGAAACATCACGCGCTGATGCACACGGATCAGTGATTAACGTTAGTAACCCGCTGACGCTGACCTCGTCTACTCCGTGCGTTTCTCAGCATTGGTCCCGAGCGTCCAGGTCACGATCAGCCATGATTTCATCACTCCGGCCCCAACACACCACCACGAAGCCTGGGTGGTTCCGCGGAAGCCGCGAGCCAGGACAAGAATCTTTTCGCCCCTCCCGGTTTTCGAGATCTCCACTCAGAACCGCTTCTCCCCTCTTCGCGAAACGGAACGCGATGCTGTGATCATCGGCGATTCCACCGTCCGACACGTCCACGCTACGTTAGGTAAAAGTAAGGTGCACAGTCACTGCTTTCCTGGTGCTCGTGTTCTCGATATCACTGCGCGGGTAACTGAGATCTTGAACGGTGACGAGCGCGTCGGAGCTGTTGTGCTGCACGCGGGAGCTAACGACACTAGGCTGCGACAGACGGAGGTTCTGAAGAAAGACTTCAGGAGCCTTATCGATACGGTGCGCAGCACATCGCCTGAAACATCGATTATTGTGTCTGGACCGCTTCCTACGTACCGACGAGGGCATGAAAAGTTCAGTAGATTATTCGCGCTAAATGAATGGTTATTGTCATGGTGCAATGAGCAGAAACTGATTTTTGTAAATAATTGGAATCTGTTTTGGGAGCGACCAAGGCTCTTCCGCGCTGATGGCTTACACCCAAGTAGAATCGGGGCAGATCTTCTGTCGGATAACATCTCCAAGATGTTAAATACCATTTGACTAGTAACCAAAAATCCAAATCACAGTCTCTACTGCACCAATTTAATTGATATTAATACTAGTGTAGAACATTGCATAGAAACTGTGTCTATTCCCCGTTTACTAAGATCAAATAATAAATCTACTGCGGGATCTAGAAAAAATCGAATTGTTATTAAAACAAAAAATTTCGCTATTAGTGAACAAAAACAATTTCTAAAGCTAGGTCTTCTAAACATTAGATCGCTCACACCTAAGGCGGTTATTGTAAATGAAATGGTCACAGATAATAATTTCGATGTTCTGTGCCTTACTGAAACCTGGCTTAAACCAAATGATTATTTCGGTCTAAATGAGTCTACTCCGCCAGGATACTGTTATAAGCATGAGCCCCGTCTGATCGGTCGTGGCGGCGGTGTTGCAACAATCTACAGAGATATCCTTAATGTTACTCAGAAAACTCGTCATAGGTTTAATTAGTTTGAAGTGCTTATGCTAAATGTTACGCTCTTAGATGTAAGAAAAAAATCCCTATTATCTCTAGCATTGGCTACCGTATATAGACCTCCAGGGCCTTACGCCAATTTCTTAAAAGAGTTTGCTGACTTTCTATCAGATCTTTTGGTCAACGTCGATAAAGCATTAATTGTTGGAGATTTTAACATACACGTAGATAATTTAAATGATGCGTTAGGGACTGCGTTTACAGATTTATTAAACTCCTTCGGGGTCAAGCAAAACGTCACCGGACCAACTCATCGTCTTAATCATACACTCGATTTAATTATATCATATGGAACCGATCCAACCGATATAGATATCATTCCACAAAGTGATGATGTCACTGACCACTACTTGGTAACTTGCATATTACGCACTGCTGTAATATGTCATGCTGCGCCACGTTATCGACCAGGTAGAACAACTCGTCCATCCACCATAGATCATTTCACAAATAGCTTATCTGATCTGTCTCAGCTGCTGCCTGAACCCAAACAAACAGATGAACTAGACGAACTAACTAGCACTATGAGCACCATTCTCTCTAGAACATTGGATATTGTTGCTCCCATTAGATTAAAAAAGGTCAGAGAAAAAAGTATAGCACCATGGTACAATAATACTACGTATGTTTTAAAGAGAGAAATATGTTTATGAGAGAAATGTTTTTAATTTAGAGCGTAAATGGAAAAAAACTAATTTAGAGGTCTTTAGAATCGCGTGGAAAGACAGTATGTCACTTTATAAAAAGGCACTTAAAACGGCCAGGGCTGAGCACCTCAGCAAATTAATAGAAAACAACCGAAATAATCCAAGGTTTTTATTTAATACCGTGGCTAGACTAACAAATAAACAGACGTCGTCTGAACAAAATACCTCGTTACAGTTTAGTAGTAATGATTTCATGAACTTCTTCACAGAGAAAATTGAAAGCATCAGAATCAAAATCGTAAACGTTCGATCTTTGCTCGCGCCTTATAATTCAGCCACAATTATCACCCCGCAAGAACAATTACAATGCTTTACAACCATAGAACAAAAAGAGTTAAATAAACTTATCACTTCATCTAAAACAACAACATGTTTATTAGATCCTATACCAACTGAACTACTGAAAGAAGTGTTACCTATAGTGGAAGAGCCTCTTCTCAATATTATTAACTCATCTTTATCTTTAGGTCATGTTCCAAGAACGTTCAAGCTGGCAGTTATAAAACCTCTTATTAAGAAACCGCAATTAGATCCAAATAACCTAGCAAATTACAGACCCATTTCGAATCTTCCATTTATGTCAAAAATATTAGAAAAAGTTGTGTCCGCTCAACTCGGCTCTTTCTTGCAAGAAAACGACATCTATGAAAAGTTTCAGTCTGGATTCAGGCCACATCATAGCACTGAAACTGCGCTTGTTAGAATCACAAATGATTTACTTTTAGCTTCGGACCAAGGCTGTATCTCAGTACTAGTTTTACTTGATCTTAGTGCTGCGTTCGATACTATAGATCACACAATACTCTTAGATCGACTACAAAATTACACTGGTGTTCAAGGACAAGCATTAAGCTGGTTCAGGTCATACTTATCTGACCGCTACCATTTCGTCTACTTAAATGGAGAAAAATCGATTATAACTTCGGCAAACTATGGAGTGCCGCAGGGATCTGTGTTAGGCCCTTTATTATTCTCAATATATATGCTGCCACTTGGTAATATTCTAAGGAAACATGGAATTAGTTTCCATTGTTATGCTGATGACACTGAAATATATATTTCATCACGGCCAGATG